>NNCF01128363.1:6220-27731 GCA_002313205.1 Laupala kohalensis
TTTTATAGAGTAAAGCCTTTGATGATGAGGGATCTGTATTATGGTTTCATGTTATGGTTCTTAGCTCTCGCATTTTCCCTCGTAGTTTTTGGGATGGAATTCTTAAAATGAAAGGTAATGTGTTAGGTCCTCTTAGGCGATGCTAGATAGGAACGTGGAGTGGTTTATTTCCGTCCGTGCGTTTCTCAACGTTTAAAAAAACACTGTATGACGAAAATTAAGAGAATTATTTGAGAGAAGAGAAATATGAAAACACATCATGAAGGCCAGACAAAAATTACGTCTACCAATAATAATGTTTTATTATAATAATTTTGTAATAAGAATTAATAATAAAATTGTTGTCAAAAAAACTGTTACAATCTGCGTATGACCGCGTGGAGGACAATCAACTAATTTACTCTCCGGTAGCAAGCAAGGGACAATCCGTCAATTCCGATCAAGGGTCCTAAGGCAGAGGTGGATTAAAAATTTCAGAACACTCCTGGATAAGATATAAAGTTAGCTACGTGTTGTAATACTAAATTTCTTAATGTTGTTTCTCTCGCACAATTATTCATTCAAAATAAATTCATTCCATGTCAAATGGCCTAGTTTTGAAAATCATGCCCATTCGACCATCTTCAATATTTTCTCAAATATGCAAGCTATAAAACTGATAGTTAAGCAGTCCTCTTTTTATGATTAGTCTTGAGATAAAGGAAAAAGTTACTAGTGATTATAGTTCCATAGTTATATGTTGCCAAAATATGGCAAAAACATCGCGCAATGCGATTTTTGTGATGAGGTTAAATTGTGGACCCCATGTGTTTTTATGTACATTAATTCTAAATTTTTCATGTTCATTTGCAAAAGTTGATTTATTATTTCAAATTTCAGCAACAAAACTAATCTGGATGAGCTACGAGAGAGTGTGAAACTTTACAGAATCTTCGCCGACGAAGAGACGACGTCAGTAGGACCTCCATTGAGAAGCCTGTGCTACCTGTAATATTCGAGATCTGGAGCTAAAACTTCACAGAACGTCCCTTAAAACACATATTTACAGCTACCCAAAATTTCAGCAACTTCAACAAAATTAACTTTTTTATAGCCATTTGAGAGATTGAGATGAATTGGGAAAACTACTTTATCTTTAAGAGTGACTCGTTTCTTGATTGCTTCTTATTCGCTCGTTAGCTGATAATTACACTAAACATGCACGCACTGGAGATCATCTGTTCTGTGCGTTGAGGAATTCCTCCGAAGTCGCATCCATCCAGAGGCACCAGATGTTTCCATAGCCCCCGTTGTCACTCACCTCATTATGACGTCCAAGGAATAATTTACTAATGAGGCACGCAGAATCTTGCAAAGTATGAGACTGTAATTGAATTATGATGATGTTATTACAATAAATACGGCAATATGGGAATCGTAGCATATTTTTTTAAACAATTTCAGATATGCAATGAACCTATACTCATAAAAGTGAATTATTTGGACTGTCTTGTAACCGATAAGATTATTTGAAATTTAATAGGATTCTTCTTAAAGAGATAATATGTTATGGTAATGGTTTATACTGATCAATTACATGAGGAAAGGAACAATTAAAATTGTCTGCTAATCTCTAGAAGTGAATCTTCACTCGCGTGACTGCTGAGTATGAAGCTTTCTAATGTGTCCGGCGGAGTTTAATTGCGTTACGTGAGGCGGAAGTCACTAAACGAATCCAATCTACGTGACACTAAGTACATAAAAATGGAAACTAACATATGAATTTAGAAAATTATATAAGACCCCCCGGGCAAAATGAGTCTGTTACATATCCTTAAGACCTATTGACTTGTGTTTCAATACACACTTATATAGAGGGTAGAATATATCAATTATCCGAACCAATTTTACTTTCAATGTTGATGTTATTTTTGTACGTTTGTTTAACAATATATTAAACATAGTTTTTGTTTCATTTATAAATCGTTTTAAAAATTTATATGTCTAGTAATGATCGTTTCAAGTTTGTTTTCAAATTGGGGGCAACGGCTCTTAGTTCTGCGAGTAAGAAAATATTTACTAAGAACTCTTAATAGAAAACATTAGGTACTGTTTGGGAATAATCCAGATAAAGGATTCTGGTTATAGAAGATGTTCTCTTATACTTTTCTACATCTATAGCTCTTACAGTTTTTTATAGTACTCTTAATTGAA
The DNA here is from genome assembly GCA_002313205.1 of Laupala kohalensis. NCBI lineage: Eukaryota > Metazoa > Arthropoda > Insecta > Orthoptera > Trigonidiidae > Laupala > Laupala kohalensis. The sequence goes on from NNCF01128363.1 coordinate 8,414, forward strand.
TCAATAAATGATTGAGAATCAACTATAAGTTTCAATTATTACGTTGAAGAAATGAAGGGTTTTAAGTTTTTTCAGTAAAGTGCGATGTTTTATTTGCTTTTTTTGCTTTTCGAAATTTCATTTCTTGGTCTTTTTATTTTTTGGTTTAAGTTTTTGTTTCAACCAATACATTTTTTTAATATTAGAAGGCTTATTCATGGTGAATGTTTATTTAAAATATAAGTTGTTCAAACAAATATTTTTCTCTGAAATTTTTAGTTCTCATGAAAAATCTACTTCTCAGTTTTTGATAGTAAGTTATCTTCTCACTACAGAAGCTGGTTTCGTACAAAAGAAGATTAATCTATTGCAAAATTTATAGATAATTTAAGGTTTATTAATTACACAGGCACTCAAATGAAATAAATATTTAATGTGTTTTAGTTCGACTATATCCTTGAATCTTTATCTATTTTCAATTTTACCGAATCCAATTGCTCCATCACCCTCCATATTAATAAATCGCGAAAAACCGCCCGTAAAAACGGAAAATCGAAATCCTCATTAACTCGAAAACTCGTTAACTCGAAACCTATAACCTTTGCCTTGAAGTTCCAGTTAAAGTGGCTCCACTGGAATACTAAAAGTAAGAGTTAGTGATACAAGAAGCAGCAGAAGGTAGGATTGCTTTACAGTGCTCAAAGATAAAAGAACAGGGACATTAATGTGAAAAACAACAAATAATTTCTGGTTGCATTGGGAATTGAACCCGGGATGACATTGTGATAAGCGAACACGTTACACTATTAGCCATCCTTTGACGAACTCATTATTTAAACATTCACATAACAAAATACATAATTACCTCGCCAAATGTCATCATTATCAATTAAGTAGTATTCAACTTTCTAGCTCTATTTTACACAGCCTGGAAATTTGTGTGTTTCTCAAATAAGTGTGATGTCTGAATTGAGAATCGTACGAAGGGACAAAAAAAAAGTTTTTCTCAACCCGTTTTATTCTAGTCATGACAATTATCTACTTGTTTCTTCGACTCTTGTAAATGAGTTGCGAACTACTATTTAACGGGGTATTATTCGTAAGAGTTCTATTGATTGTGTTATTTCATGACAAAGTATCCATTACGCAAATGTGTCTGTTTTTCTAGAAAACATGCTGCAAAGGATTAGAAGCTTTTAATCGATTTTTTCCGACAAAAGAATCCTTCTTTTGAAACAGTTTTTGAAAAACTATTAATGTCGGACAGTATCCACATGAAACATCGAAGACATTTACGTGAGGAATATCACGTTCCTTGCAAATTTTCTCAAATTGTTTCTTTTGATTGCATCTCTCAACAATTCAAATCTTTAAACCGTAAGTAACAATTTAAACGTTTTTGGTTTGCTCGTATGATGACTTAATGAGTGATCTAGCAACCTTTTGGGTAACAATTATAAACATTTATTTTCCTCTAAATACACCAATGATAATATTTTTGTTCATAATTTGTATTCTCACTTCACCAAAAGCTTCAAGAACTTTCTTCAATCTCATAAAAATAAACAGTGTCGAAAAGTACAATACGATCTCTACTATTAATGACAATGTACTAAAAAAACATAAACAAGACCCATATTAGATAAGCAGATAATCCTATTCCCAAATTATCACTCCACGCAAATTGCGATTACGTGACATTTACTGACTTAGATGGAACGAAACATATTTAATAAGTTATTATTAAAAGCGGAAATTAATGTTTAAAGTTTAAAAGTGAATATTCACGCGAAAGTACGTGATAAAGTAAAAACGTTCGCACAAAATATCTAGTAAATTGGACATGTTATCAAAATGTGGTACCACACTAATAAGAATAAAAAATCGATCTAATAAGAAAATCGAAAAAAAAGAGAAGTTAAGGCGTATTTCATCAAGTAATACGCGAAAAACTAAGACACTCTACCTCTATCAAAAGATCGTAGAGGAATATATTATCTGCACGCGTAAATACAAACTTTACATATATATTCCATTTCATACTGTCCAGAAAACAGAACAGTTTCTTCAATATAATTGCTCGCAAAATGTCCATAGCGTTCCCAGGTTTATATTCTTGACTCGATAGCTTTCTAATGTGTCCGGCGGAGTTTAATTGCGTTACGTGAGGCGGAAGTCACTAAACGAATCCAATCTACGTGAAACTAAATACATAAAAATGGAAACTAACATATGAATTTAGAAAATTATATAAGACCCCCCGGGCAAAATGAGTCTGTTACATATCCTTAAGACCTATTGACTTGTGTTTCAATACACACTTATATAGAGGGTAGAATATATCAATTATCCGAACCAATTTTACTTTTAATGTTGATGTTATTTTTGTACGTTTGTTTAACAATATATTAAACATAGTTTTTTGTTTCATTTATAAATCATTTTAAAAATTTATATGTCTAGTAATGATTGTTTCAAGTTTGTTTTCAAATTGCGGGCAACGGCTGTTAGTTCTGCGAGTAAGAAAATATTTACTAAGAACTCTTAACAGAAAATATTTGGTACTGTTTAGGAATAATACAGATAACGGTTTCTGGTTATAGGAGATGTTCTCTTATACTTTTCTACATCTATAGCTCTTACAATTTCTTATATATATTTTTTTTGTGGGGCTTTAGGGCTCGTCAACAGCGAGGTCATTAGAGCCCTTAAAACTTGTACAGGTAGGGAAAATGCAGTTTCGCACTAGGGAGAGCNAAATAATACATTTTTTTAATATTCGAAGGCTTTTTAATGGTGAATGTTTTTTTTAATATAAGTTGTTCAAACGAATATTTTTCACTGAAATTTTTAGTTCTCATTAAAAATCTACTTGTTAGGTTTTGATAGTAAGTTATCTTCTCACTACAGAAGCTGGTTTCGTACAACAAAAGGTTATTCTATTGCCAAATTTATAGATTTTTAAGGTTTATTAATTACACAGACACTCAAAAGAAACAAAAATTTAATGCGTTTTTCGATCGTCTAGATCCATGTATCTTTATCTATTTTGAATTTAACGAATCCAATTGCTCCATAACCCTCCATATTATTAAATCGCAAAAAATCGCCCTTAAAAACGGAAAATAGTGATTTAAGAATCCGGGAGGGGTTGGGGGGGAGAGGGGGGTAGGAAATGATGACATTGGTCAGAAGTACGTTAGGGTTCATGGAGAAGTATTTAAAACACCAATTATTTTGTGCGCGCTCGTGTGTCATACATTACGAAGATAGCATCACAGAAACATCTGGGGCTTGTGATGTTGCCTGAATAAGGGATTTTTCAAACGACTTGAAAGTTTTAATCGATTTTCTTAAAAACATTTTTTGTACCCCGATCTAACCCATCGATTGGATTATTCTTACACTTACAGGCTTAAATAAATCAAGAAGGGATCAACAGTCTTTTGGAACAACAAACAATTTATTATAAAAACACAAATACTATATTGGCAACACAACCCTTCTCGTATCTTCTCGTCTCGATATTGAAGCGCCGACCTCCCACCAGATGCTCGGGTCTCCCCGGAAACCTCTCATGCAAGTGACGCCTCGACACTACCGACCTTCAGGAATCACGTTCAAAATTCAACATGCTGTTCTCTTAACAGACCGAGAACCAGAATTTCTCAACCCGCGTACTTCTACTAAAGTTCCTTTATCTTGTACTTAACTGAGTGAGTATAAGTGAACGAGTTGAATCAATGAGTGAGAATTTTTCCTCTTGTTTCTTTCGTGAGGTAAGCTTTATGAAGAGTGGGGGGGGGAGGGTTCACATCCCGCAGCTCTTATAACCAGGGCGGAATAAATTACTATTGGCTGGCGACGTAACACGCGCGTATTTGAAGCCAAACGAATGAGATGTCTCAGTATATTTCCTCATTGTATTTCCTCATTATCTTTGTTAAAAGAAATATGGCCCGGGATGGCCTGATGATGAGCAAACACGCTACCCTATTAGACATCTGAGGGACGTACTCATTATTTCAACATTCACTGAACAAAATACATAATTACCTCGCCAAATGTCATCGTTATCAATTCAGCAGTTTTTAACTTTCTTGGTCTACTTTACACAGCCTGGTATTTGGTATGTTTCTCAAATAAGTGCGATGTTTGAATTGAGATTCTTATGAAGAGACAAAGAAAATTTTTCTCAGACTGTTTTATTCAAGTCATATCAATTATCAACTACTTTCTTTGTTTCTTGGACTGCTGTAAATGAGTTGTCAACTACCATTTAAAGGGGTACTATTCGTAAGAGATTCTATTGATTGTGTTATTGCATGAAAAAGTATCCATTACGTAAATGTGTCTCATTTTTTAGATAACATATAAAAACCATTATGAAGCTTTTAATCGATTTTTTTTTCAAAAGAAAATCCTTCTTATGAAACAGTAATTGAAGAACTATTAATGTAGGACAGTATCCACATGAAACCTCGTTGACATTAATGTGAGGAAATTCTAGTTCCTTGCAAATTTTCTCAAATTGTTTCTTTTGATTGCATCTCTCAACAATTCAAATCTTTAAACCGTAAGTAACAATTTAAAAGTTTTTTATTTGCTCGTATGATGACTTAATGAGTGATCTAGGAATCTTTTGGGTATCAATTATAAACATTTATTTTCCTCTAAATACACCAATGATAATATTTTTGTTCATAATTTGTATTCTCACTTTACCAAACGCTTCAAAAACTTTCTTCAATCTCATAAAATCAAAAAGTGTCGAAAAGTACAATACGATCTCTACTATTAACGACAATGTACTAATAAACATAAACAAGACCCATTTTAGAAAAGCAGATAATCCTATTCCCAAATTATCACTCCACGCAAATTGCGATTACGTGACATTTACTGACTTGGAAGTTACGAAATTCATTCAAGGAGTTATTATTGAAAGTGAAATTAAATATTTAAAATTTGAAAGTGAATATTCCCGCGAAAGTACGTGATAAAGTTAAAACATTCGCAGCAAATATCTAGTAAATTGGACATGATATCGAAATGTGGTTTCCCACTAACAGATGGGGCAATGGGAAATCGATCCAATGAGAAATCGAAAAAAAATGAGAAGTTAGGGAGTAGTTTCTTCAAGTAATATACGAAGACATTCTACCTCTATCAATAGATCGTAGAGGTATATATTATCTGCACGCGTGAATCCATTCTTTATATATACTTCCACTTCATTCTGTTCATGAGAGAGAACAGTTTTTTCAATGCAATTGTTTGCAAAATGTCCATAGCGTTGAATACGGAAACGTATCAATCGGTAAATGTAAGGCCTTGTCCGGATACGACAAATCGTAAAATACACAGGATATACACTTCCCAGGTTTATGTTCTTGACTCTATAACTTGCATCACCTGATAAGGAATCAAGAATCTGAATTGTAGGTACTGACATGTAATATGGATTCCTTCTAAATATTGGTGAATGGTTATGACATTTACATTAACAAGAAAAAATATTTATACAAATAAAAAGGAAAAGNTATGAAATTTACATTAACAAGAAAAAATATTTATACAAATAAAAAGGAAAAGAATGAACGAAATTAAAGATATTGTATGGCCTGTCATAGCGGTCAAAAGAATAAATAAAAGAAAACTCTTAAGTTTGTATATAGTAATGTAAGATATTAATATATTTCCTTGTTATGTTCGTTAAAAGAAATATGGTTTGGAAGACATCCGTCAAGAAGATGTGGATTTTGATCCTTGTATGTGGAGCATTGGAACACTGCATCGCTAACGCAAACTCGTCGCATCTTCTACCTGGACGTGTAGAACTTCTGTTCCCTCGTCATCTCATTCAGAAGATAAGAGAAGCAGATGAGATGAAAGCTACAGGACCTCTACTGCTGCTAGGTGTATCCTCCACTGCTCTGCACCCGTTCATGGCTGCTCCGTCTGTACCCGTGTTTGTAGGTACAGAACCACGACCTCTGGCCAGAGCATTGCCTCCTGGTCCCACCTATGGCCAGCGTGCAGGTGCAGCTTCTCTTGTAGTATTGCTTTTGGGTCACCGTGGAACAGATGTCGTGCAGACAGCTAAGAAAATGATTCTAGAAATACGCACCTGCTCCCTTTGGGCCACATTCTCTCATCTGTTGGTGATAAAAGAGGAGCCCTTTGAACTAAACATGGTTGAAGACTTTGCATCTGCATTGGCCCCCATCCACGCATCTTCCTCCGTTTGGGAATACAACCTGGAAGGATCATTTCATAGGGTCTCCCTCCAGTATCCTACAGCTGCAAAAGTACAGTTGCAGTACATGGGATGGCCCTGTATAGAAACTTTGCGAAATCCTCAAGGGAAATTCGTGAGGGACATTGGAGATGCCCCAATGGCAGAAGAAATAGTCAGAAGAGTTCCCGAACTGAATAAGGTAGTTTGTGTGGACTGTGAACCAAAAGGTTTAGGGACCCGTTTCCCGAACGGATCCTACTCAGGACATTTGGCAGACATGGCAGCTGGATTGACGGTAATGCTCAGTTACAGCACACAACATATTCCTTCTTTGGAGCCCATTGCAGAATATTCGTATCCACACGAAAATAATGATTTGTGTTTAGAAGTTGGTAGGGCTCCACCTGTGACTTTTATAGAATTAGTTATCAATGTATTCTCAAAAGAAATCTACATTCTTTTATTATTGACTGTTATGACGTTTTCTGTCGTAATGTATTTCGCGTCTGAATATCGCGAACGTTCATTAGCAAATTGCGTGTTAATTCTCTTCAGTACTACACAACGTTTATTAACTGGAAACTCCCCTTTATACGTTAAGCGATTTCCTTATTTATGGGTTACTTTATCTTTCTTTTCTGTGGTTTTAGTAAGTGTATTTATTGGTGCTGTGACCAGTCGTTTGTCGGCAGTGGAGCACCATGGTGAAATACATACTTTAAAAGGAATATTAAAAGTGGTTGATAAAATTGCTCTGCACGCCACATATCTCAACACTTTCTGCAGTAAATCGTTTCCTGAAATAGGAGAGGAAATGGTCAAAAAATGTGAACCAATTTTTAATGCCAAACGTTTTTTAATAGTGCGAAAAAAATTGGTTGCGGGAGAAAAGTATGGGTTGGTAGCTCAATCTTCCTTTACAGAAATGTACATTCGATTGCCTGTGTTTCATCTGAATGGTGTTGAAAGAATTCGAAAAGTTCCCCAGTGTCTCTTGGAACCTTCTTATACTTCATTTGTCCTGAGGAGAGATATCAACTATTCTTTCAAAATCAGCCAAGTAGTTCTGAGAATAGTTCAGTCGGGACTTTGGCAGAAATTCGCGAAGGAAAGTAGAGATAGTTTTGTGACAAAGAACGGTGGAACTTTTGGACACATCGCCAAAAAAAATGTTTTGGTGGAACCATTATTTGTGAGTGATGTTTATTATGGCTTCATATTTTGGTTAATAGCTCTGGCTTTTTCACTCGTCGTATTTGGGATAGAATTGTTGAAAGGGAACAGAGTATGTAATGGAAAAGGTGGTCGCCTCGTCTTCAGGAGAAGGAAACCTGAACGTATCGCACGTGCTTCTCTGCATTTGCAAAGAATCAGGAAGCAGCATTGGCGGAAGACCTTGGTTCAACGGAATGTCCCATTTAAAAATAATATTAAATTTATTGTCAAAAAGCAGTTGCAAACTGCGTATGACCACGTGGGGGACAACAAACTAAGTTACTCTCCGGAAACAAACAAGGGACCATTCCATCAATTCCGATCAAGGACCCAAGCAAGGGCAGTGGCAGATTTAATACTTATAAACAAGTTTTAAAATCATATGCGAACTATTATCTATTTAATATTCGAACATTAATGAGAATTGTTACGCTATTTATTGTCAGTGATAAAACTTGCAGCAAATTTTCATTTTTTTATCAAGTTTGTTTAGAATACAGAATGAGGAAAGGGATGTATGATTTAATCCGTGTAATCAATTTGTTCCAAGGTCTTGTCTGTGGGTACTTCGTGGATGTCGTTTTCCTTGTGATTCGAACCAGATTTTCATTTCTTGGAAAAAAAATTTGTCTGAAACCAATCAGGAGGATGAAACTCCATAGATACAGAAAAAAATCATTCGGACGAACAATCTATAGTTTCTCCATATTTATGAAACTAATGGTGCACAACTATTGCACATACTTTCTCATATACGTTTCTCAGTCTACACTATTGTGGGACAATAAAATGTTCTATAGAGGGTTTTTTTGGCATGGCCCTCTATTTTTTGGTCGTCCTCATTTTACCCAATTCAATTTGTTTATTAAAGAAGTCCTTTAAATGGCATCGACATACAAACCGTCTCCAGTTTACAAATTCAGTCGTATTATTTTTGAAGGATTTTAGCGAAGTATGATACATGTTATGTTTCAATTCGTAAATTAATTATTTACTACGATATTCTTCATGGAAAGGGATCATCTATATCCTTATTCAATTTGTTAACTAATTTAGAAATATTTTTTTTTAATTACAAATTTAAATTCCTGTTGGTTAAAAGTGAGTGAAATGTACGATAAATGGTGCATGAGAAAGTAATGAAGCAAAAACGTTTCCTCGGAAGTTATTTGGGAATCAGGGAGCACCAAAACGAATGAGGCTTTCGATTTTTTTTCACGATTACAATACTTTGTATACTCTACCAAAAAAGATAAATTGAAACTATAAAAAAGAGAGTAGCAACTTAATAAATTATTTAATATCTTTATATCATATCCTTTATTGCTCACTTAATATATTTCACATAATATCTTGTACTATTAATATTAAATAAATAATAAAAACGATGGTTTATGGAGAAATTCTTTTCGCTAATTCACCACTCAATAATTTTTGTATTTATACTTATCCTTCCAGAACAATTAAAATTATTTTCGTAAAAGAGAAGAAGATACAACTCGAAGAAGGAAGTTTTATACAAAATATGTTTATACACGCGCAAATTAGTTGCCTTTACAACATTGGTCCATATATTGTGGCCCTGTGTATATTGTGGCTAAATACAAATATAATTTAAAATCATCTCTTTCACAATCATTTCGTTATTAGTTCTTTTATTACAAAAGCAGTTTCCATTTGATTTCCATTTGCTTTAATCCTATAACTCGACTTCTGTTACATGTTTAGTGTTATTGTTATCAAAACTAATTTTGCATATTTTTCTAAGTTGGAGAATAAAACGTTTTGCATTTGTTCAAAACAATTTCAGAAAGTATGAATTTTAAATAATTAAATTTTAAATAGTTATTATAGCATTCGACAAGATAAGTGAATAAATAAGTGAAAGAAGTAAACGACGAAACCAGATTGTATTTGGATCACACTTATCCCACGATATCTCGGTGCTAAACGTTCCGTAAACACGCTGCGAGTATGTGTAGAATATGCACAGAGAACAGCTTAATGTCATATTGATTGACATTTTTCTCTCCCACATTAGAAAAAAAAATGCTAAATTTATCATGTATTCTAAAACTATTTCAGGGTATTACGGTACCTCTCGGTTGAATTTAATCAAGATAAGTACAATAATACAGATGATAAATTCTTGCAAACCAAAAGTGCGTTTTCCCATTTACAGTTGCAGTGTAGAGTATTTTAAATGTACATTTCGTAAAATCTAATATATTCTATGTAACGTATGATGGACATCATGGTGCTGGAAGGGTCTCGTGCAGTATGAAATCAAATTGACTACTTCCCTTGTCACCCACAAGTCATCTGTGTACCTTAGACGGGTGGTGCAGTGGATAGCACACCCGCCGCCAGAGCAGGGTGACCCGGGTTCGAGTCCCGGTCCGTCGCAATTTTCACCTGGCCGTTGATAATGTAAAGTATTAATGTATATAATGTTTATTTACATTTGAAGTATAAGATCGTTATAAAAGAAAATAGAAACATTCTGAATACTATCATAAAATACTCCTTCATATAGAGTATGTAAATTGAGTGCAAATAATACAAAGTGTATGTATTAGAACTGTGTCCAGATGGTGAGACTGTAATGACTCTACTCGTGGTAAATTAACTCCCATTATTCTTTTCTCTTAACATCCATCGTCACGTGAACAAATATCGTTCTCCACCAACACCAGATTGATTCCCTCTAGCATTAGACAAACATTCAAAATACCAGATATTATATTATCTACAACCGAATCGAAACGTTCATTCTGTGTAATCTTATCTCACTTTATAATACTCATATTCTTGTATTGCCCCCCTCGTATCAAGTACTAATTTATTTTATTACTCAATTTTTTTTCTTGAAGTAATTGAACCATCTGTATTTTATTTATTATCTACAACAAAAAGTCTATTTATAACAATTTATAAATGCATAAGATGGAATAACGTATTTCCTACATGTAGTAAAACAGCTTTATTGCCTATTTTATGTGCATTTCAATCAAAAACTTTATTGACAAAAAAGCAATTACAAACTGCGTATGACTACGTGGAGGACAATAAACTAATTTACTCTCCGGAAGCAAGCAAGGAACGTATTCCATCAATTCCAATCAAGGAGCTTAAGACAGAGGCGGATTCAAACATTTCAACACTTTACTCCNTCCAAAGGCAGTGGCGGATTTAACATTTCAACACTTTACTCCTAACAATAAAAAAGATAGTTCGAAACATGTTATAGTACTAACATAATACCAATAAATATTGTATTTAATAAAAACAAAAAAGTAATTTCACAAGTACGTAAATTTAATTCGTAAAACGCAAAATAGATGTTTAATAATATTTAAATAATTATTTAATTAGAATTGTATTGATTTCATTACGTGGAACAACTTGTGCATTTTACCATAAAGAGAATGAGCATTCATTTCGCTTCCATTATAAGTCATTTTAATATTACGGTCAACTATGTGGATTTTTCGTATGGTTTAAATCCAACTACGATTTGTCCATTTCATTAATTCCATTCCATTCCTAGTTAATTCATAGAATCCATTCATAATCCATAGAATTGAACTCGAAGGGTTAATTATCGAAATCTAGCGATTTTTTATAGAATGAACGAACTATACGCTTGCTTAGTAATCCAAAAATAATACCGTCCTTTGATTTCATAATGAACAACATGAAATGTTACAGAAAACACTGGAAATACTTAAACATAAGGCTAAATATATTTCTTGGAATATGTTTTCTTGTTTCCGTTCAACACAGTACAACCTACATCAAATAAGGGCCCACAACAATTTAAAGCTTCCCCCCTCCCACACTCCATAAAATACCTCAATATTTCTTCATATCTCGGTACAAAGTTTAAACTATTTAATGGATTTCGAAATAAACTAAAATTCTTCTCACGGTTTTTCACATACCACTTTTTTCTTGCGTTTATCTTCCTTTTAATTGAGTATTAAGAAAAAATGATAATCAACCTCTTGTAAAATATAAATAAGTGGTTGAAACAAATATGAATATTATCAATTCCAGAATGATTAATTATTAGACGAGTAATAACACATAAACTATTTTGTATCTGAGTCCAGAATTAGTATTTAAAGCACTAAGGAACAGTTCATCCACTATGACCAAATAACTACATTTATTACCGAATCAAAGATTATACAATCCGTTTCGACGTAAAAATAATAATGATGTATATCACTATACTTTAGAAGAAGACCGATATGAATACCATAATTTACCTTCAACAAGAGTATTAATATCCCGCAGTGGAACTTCCTGGCTACGCTCGTTCTTTGTGCAACAACGGAGATTACATGAGAAAGACAAAGCACACGCGCGAGGTAATTACCATGGGTAGTGGACACCGCGACCAACCGGTGGCAGCGCTAGTTGCAGACCCGGCTATTGCGCGCAGCACAACCTTGGTCGCACTGTGATTAGTTGTCCGTGGGCAGACGTTACGGCAACAGCTCTGTGACTTCGAGACAATTCATTACAATCCCAACTCCGCTGCAAAGGCATTTGTCAGAGGCAGTACTCTAGCAACGATTTGAAGGTAAGTTTAATTTCCAGCGTCTATTGAAACAATAGACGCTGGTGTTATTTAGTGTTATTTCAATTCTTATGATTTATAAACACAAAATTTAGAATAATCTAAAATTCGATAATAATTCGTACATGAGAAATAAATATTTTGTGTTGAATTACAAACATGTTGAAATCGTATTAGTATTATAACACGTAGCTAACTTTTTATCTTATCTAGGAATTTTTGCTGAAATATTTTAATCCGCCTCTGCCTTAGGACCCTTGATCGGAATTGATTGGATGGTCCCTTGCTTGCTTCCGTAAATTAGTTTATTGTCCTCCACGTGGTCATAAGCAGTTTGTACTGGGTTTTTTTTCAGTAAATTTATAATCTATAAAATTTATAACATTCATCACTTGATTGATATAATACTCAGAAACTCTTAAAATCGATACTGATTTGGAAAAAAATCATTAAGAAATCGTGATAAAAAAATTTTAAAAAATAACTTGTTAATATTACAATTTTGAAAAGTCAAAATTTCTCTAATTTTTATGTAATATTATATTAATAAAAATAGAATGTATCAAGTTTCAAAGATGTACGAAAACGTTAAGGAAACAATATAGTAGACGAGGATGTTTTGTCGGTACGAATATTTTATTTCGGGATGTTCACTGAATATAAACTAAAATATAGAGAGGAAATAAGCAGAGGTGGATTTACAAGTTTGGCGCCCCTAGGTTGTAGTAAATATTGCGCCCTTAAGCAGATTTTATACATGTAAATTCCTTTATATTTATTTTTAGTTATTTACTTATCACTTTTATTTATTATTATACATCCTTTAATTGTTTATATTTATTAATGATTTATATTTTTGTTTTTTTTATTCACATCGATAATGATAAGGTGCAAAGTAGTGTAAACAAACATTTAATTTGAACTTACTTCCAAGATTTAAAAAAATATCAAAATTATTATTAAAATAGAAATTTTTTTAAAATAAAACTAATAGAACAGACATACAATATTATTAAATTAGAAATATTGCTTTTTTAAGCCCTAAAGATCTCGCTCCCCTAGACGATTACCTAAATCCGCCTCTGGATACAAGACTCGCGAGTTAATAACTTTTCACTCCGTTTTCTATTGTGAGAAAATTATCAACATTTCTAAAAAAATCTGCCAAAACGTAGTGAAGAAAAACTACACATTATAAGCATGATCTCCTTCCTGAAAACAATGAACATTTAAATCTAAAAATAATGTAATTAAATTTCGTATCGAAAAATCGGTACGAGAGGCGCAGTATTTCTTTTCCTGATCAGAAAAAAGAATTCTGCTCCCGGATTTGTTTCCTTCTCTGAAGCATGTGGAGAAAACGTTGCATCACTACTATTTCCAATTCGTGCGCGTCCGTAGAAGATACGTATTTCGAAAAGTGAGCACGAAGCGTTAGAGATACGATGTGACGCTTCTGTTAACCGTATCCGTTGGAAACCTCCAAGATACGCCGAGGTTGATTAAGAGAAAATCAACCTCTATCAGTAGTCCACGAGAAATAAATTTCGTAATGAATTAAACTTTCGATTTAATAAAATATGTATACGATACTAGATGATGATTCCGGCTAGTTGCCTGGAATTTTTTTTTTTACGTGTTACACCAACGAACCCACTCGCCCGGAATCGCGCAGACTGAATTTTCGCTTCCGAGGCAAGACAACGGCGGCAGTGCGGTTGCACCATTTCATTAAAACGCTTTTAAAATCCAAACTATTCGTTCAAATTTTACGATTTAAAGATGTTTTTAATCTTCAGGAAATGCACAAAACAAAAAAATATTAAATTTTATGATGATAAGTGTTTTCCTTCTTAAATTATTCTCTTAAATTGAAATTTTTAAACACACCTATTTCTAATAACTTTTTTTTTCTTTCGATAAAGTAGGTAAACCTTCGCGCATAAACATGTGATGTTGCGGACGTTTATGTAGAACTCTTTGTGGCAAACAATATTGCCATTCATACTTATCACCTATATCTAACCGTTTAGGGAATATAACTTTTATCCCGATTTCATCGCCATTTATGGTAAAAATCTCAAGCACTTTTAAAATAAACGTTAGCCTATGTTCATCTTTGGTATCTTAACTATATCCTTGATAAATTTTATCACGATCGGTTCAGTGGTTTAATCGTGATTAGGTAACAAACAGACTGACACACTTTCGCGTTACGCATTTATATATTAGTATGGATATAGGCTAACAAAAAGGGAGACATATTTAATACTTTAGCCATCACTAGCAGTAGTTGTGAACTATCAGATACTTTGCGACACCAAGGCAGAACATGTATAATATTTCAGGAATTGAATTTGAATATGATTATGTATTTTACACGTACGTGACATCAAGACGGGGGGGACCTCTCTGGGCCCCAAGAATTGTGATCTTCCAACGATAGATGAACATCATTTTTAATGCAGGATGAACAAAAATTTATGATGTAAATATGATGAGCCTATTAAGTATATATTAAATAAGTATTGAAATATTTCCGTGAGCTTATTTACTGTACCTGTCGGTACAGTAGGTAATATTTGAAGAACATGTTTCTTAACTTGTTTTCAATATCGGTTGTTGTTATACATCGGTTTTAATATAATTTGTTATATCTACTGAGACAGGGATTATCCGGGACAATCACGTTTAAACTGACTCCGGCCGCGGAAGTGTACTTTTATGTCCGATGAGAATGTGATCGCAGTCAAGTACATATTGACTCTGGCAACTGGAACCTACATTAAGTAACAACTAGAACAAAGTCATATAAAGCTTTCAAACGACTAATATAAATCACTGTAGTAATTTGTCCTAATGAATAGGTTTTTCCAAACTTGTAATCGCACACTTAGCACACTACGACTATTATCCATCAGTCAAATAATAAATTCATCTTGCATATATTTCTTCTGTGTACCCAATACGCACGGAAAAAAATAAGTTGGATAGATCAGCCCAAAGTAAGCTGTGATAGCTCACACGTTGGCTGTCTAGCGGACAGACAGCACCATTAGCTGCCACAGCTTACGCTGTAGCTGCCCTAAATAAGTTTTCGTCTGAACGAGACTAATTTTCAAATATTGCGAAAGCAAACGCTGTTTTGTGTGGGAGGAAGAAAGTTACATCACGAGCTATAATTTTTACGTTTTGCGCGCAACAGCTCAGCCCCGCTCAAAAATATGACTTAGCTACAAGAACTGTTGTTTGTTCCTCGCCACTGATCTCGTTCATAGTTGCCGCTAAATGACACTCGGCTGTGCTGCCTTCGATGTATTCGGTTCGTTGACTCATGACTGAGGCGACGCAGCCTCAGCAATGGTTTTACGGAGTCCAATCGACCATGGCTTTCGCAACTATGAATAGTTGTTTACTTGAACAAAATGATTCATTACAACGACTAAACGACGCCATCCCGACGTTGCGTAGCCCGAAATTTGAAGTCTAGACATTTACAGTGTTTTCTCGACGTCGAGCAGCAGCACACGGATATACTTTGAATTTCTGAAGGTCAATGCTGGCGAATACCTAATTATTATTTTAAGTAATGAAGATGATAACTATTTTACGTATTTACAATTCATGGTACCAATACTATGGTGTCAACTCTTGGACAATATAACACAAGATAATAAAACATTATACAGCAGTAGCTCAGTGGTAGCGTTCGCGCCTTCAAAGGGAAAGGACCGTGGATCGAATACTGTCAGATACTTGAAGATGGACGTCCAAAAAAAGGAACGTTTGCTGTATGCCTGTCATTATACAAGGTAAGACCATGGAGTTGTAATAAGAATGAATATCGTCAAGAAAGTCGTACACAGAAGAAAGCATTCAGATGCGTAGACGTCGACTCACTTCGAATCAATACTTCATGCTACATCCTCTACTATAGGTTCCCTTTTCATATCTCGTAGATTAGCTACTTAAGCTGTGAGAGCAAATGCTGTACGCTGGCTGGTACAGAAGGACGAAAATTCACGTCAATGTTGTTATAGTACAAAGTTGTACTAGAAATAATGTAAATTGTGTATGTAGTCCTGACGAAGGCAAAATAAATTGCCGAAACGTTGGCGTTGTAAAAAGAATCTTTTATTGACGACCAATCCTCGAATATATCGTTCCGTTATATTTGATCTTGTAACATAATTTCGTTGTATGTTAATACCAAGTACGACCGTTCGAAGACATTGTTTTAATGAAACCATTTTAAGTAATTATTATACAAGTTTACGAAACATCGTTACATCACACTTAGACAAGAAGTTATTAAAGAAACATGGAGCAAGAAACTAACTGATTACAGCAAACACAAAAATATTTGCCAAATTTTAAAGTCTGATTATAAATTCAGACTATGTGAATTGATTTTTATGGATGAAATTTCCGAGATAGTTAAATTATGTTGTGACAACCAACAATGATTTGTTAACTTGTTTAAATAAATAAACTTTGTAGTCAGGAAGCAGTTGCAAACTTCGTATGATCGTGTGGGGGATAATTAACTAAGTTACTCTTCGGAAACAAGGGACCATCCCATCAATTCCGATCAAGGGCCCAAGGGCAGTGGCGGATTTAATATTTACAAAATAAATTATTTAATAAATACTTACTGTTATCCATTTGTTATTCAAAATAAATTGTAGATATTAGTGCAGTAAAAATTCGAGATTAATAAAACAAAAGTATTAATGACATTGCCGCCCAAGGAAAATCCGCCACTACCCCGAGGAACAGCGGAGGAAAACCCGGTCCAGAATGTATGTATACCTGACGAAGACTCAAACGTGAGTCGAAATGTTGTGACGGATAATTAAATACAAATTTTGCCTGGGAACGGTTGAATTGGATATTCATACTCGTATATACTTTGAAATATCATTTCGAATGTTTGATCTACGGGAAGTTCCCGTACTTCTGGAATGAAGACACGCGTAAGGGGAATACGTTGTAGACATTTACGGTGTTCCGGACGGCCGTTCGTGCTTATTTACGAGTCGGTTCAAGCACGTTTAACTGGTGGATAATGACTTCAGCAAATCCTAAGCATTGCAAAGGAGAACACATTCCTTTCACTGAAAACTAATGGAAAAGGAGGTCAAGTAATATGCAATTTATTTCTACTAGAACATTAACAGTCAATGGAACCAAATCAAACCGACTACCGGTTCTGAAATATGTTTTCCTTCGACTGGACTCTGTACGGTAGTCAGTGGCAGCGATTAGGGTGGGCACTGCTTTAAGGATAGAATAAAAAACTTCATTTTAACTGTCTAAAACTGGAAATTATTTTAAAAAATTCACCATCCTTGATTTGGTAATCCCCCA
This sequence comes from Laupala kohalensis, assembly GCA_002313205.1. Taxonomy (NCBI): domain Eukaryota; kingdom Metazoa; phylum Arthropoda; class Insecta; order Orthoptera; family Trigonidiidae; genus Laupala; species Laupala kohalensis. Next base: position 25,807 of record NNCF01128363.1, read on the forward strand.
ATTGTCTTTCCTTTGATTTATTTCATTATTTAAAACATACTTAGTGGAAACATGCAGAAAATGTCATGTTAATGAAAATTGTGAATATTTTTGTGCCCCCCACCCTCATTTTATTCCCAATTGTCTCTACTGACGGCAGAGGTTGTCAAGAGAAAGAGCACGCCAACGAGCTTGATATCTCAATTGCGATAATGGTTTCGGTTATCGGATAGCAGGAAGGAGCTCACAAATTTATTTCCTGATGTCTACGACCACGTGTACCACCGGGTTCCACAATAAAACTAACGAGTTTGTGGTGGTAGTAAAGAAAATTTCTCAAGAAAAAACGATAAATTTCAGTTTTGCCACACACACACCGTCTCCCATTTACGCTATACTCCTCTCATGTCTCCTTAGAATTCCACACTAAAGTCAAGATTAACAAGGTCTTCTGTCATTGCTTATTTTTCCAAGCCCTTCGGCAATGATTTCGCTACATATTAGGTAGAGACATTTTTTTAATTTAATTCCCTTCTTGTCGCGTTCCCATCGATTGACACTCCGGGACACATACTGTTTAGTAGTTTATAAAAAATCGTAATATAAGAAAACACAAATGAAATGTGTAGTATAGCTATTTTCGCGATAATTCGTGCAATACTTCATAATGTGTAATACTTCAAAGTACCGTTTAATACTTCTTTATTAGGTCTGGGTGGAAATGGTGTACAATTGTGGAAGGCGAACGGGTGGGGTAGTGGTTAACACACCTGTGATCAAAGCAGGAGTCCCGTGTTCGATTCCCGGCACGTCGCTATTTTCACCTGACCGAAAGTGGTCGCTATTATTCTTCGTTACCAAATGTTTCACAAATAGTAAAAAATATTACACCACCATGTGCGACAGAAAGGTCATCCGGCACCCAGGTAATTCCCCTGCCACATTAATGAGAGAGGTGATTCTCCGACCCCTACTAGAAAAGGATAAAGGAGTTAAGGAAATACATACATACTACGCTTGGGATGGGGGTGTTAACCTTGGTATTACATAACGTTAAGTTTGTGTTTTCTGGGTGTTTTACCCTTAACATTTATCACTGTAAATTACTGAGATCACCGATCTGTGAGCAGCTAACAATTATAGCAAGTCAGCAAATCAAAATTTCCCCCACATTTTCCAAAAACAAAAACAAATTTCTTAATGACGGGGGAGGCATAAGTAATTATTACATTTTTGTGGGGAGGATAAGAGTGCAGGTTACAGGTGCATTCTGGGGGGGGGGATGAAAAAAATTGCATTTCGTAATTCCATGGCGGAATTATAGCTTGTTATAATTATTTCAGTTCATTCGAACAGATATTTTAATAAAAATAAAAAAAATCCCCGAAAAAACATTTCAAAACAAAAAAAGAATTTTTATTTCAATAATTTGCTGTTTAGAGACAGAAACTATCAACTAGTAGCAAATGTTTAACTAATAATATGAATTGATACCACGTTTAATATGTACTTAAATTATTCATTTCATCTGAACTATTACAAAGGAAATAATTCAATTATTACTACGATATAATTAAGATTTTCAATCTGCTTGTAGAGTATTTTAGAAACAAAATCGGTAAGGTCTATCTATAACACATGACGATCGTCTCTTATTCATGGCGTGCCGTTGCTCAGGTGTTCGTCTCGCGACGGTGACTCACCGAGATTCAAGACAACCTCAAATGGAATTGTCACGTTGACAATCTTAATTCCCAATTAAGCAAATTGTGTTACGCATTCCGAAACTTAGTTAACGCAGTTAGTCCACGTATTTCCCGTTGCGTATATTTTGCAAACGTTTACTCCCATTTACGTTACGGCATTACCTTCTGGGGTAATTCCGGTCAGAGTATTCAAACTTTCAGAATTCAGAAGAGGATAGTTCGGATAATTTGTAAATCTCA
>NNCF01128363.1:29845-39919 GCA_002313205.1 Laupala kohalensis
TACATATTCGATTTCAACTCTGTACAAGAGTTGAAGTATTTATCGTACCTGATTGATTAAATCTATGTTGACAGATCGCGAGTTGGTGCTGTTCTTACATAGCTGCTACTACAGTTTAGAATCGGCCAAAGCGACTGCCGACGCCTACTTCACCGCCAGAACACATCTACCGGAGTTTTTCACGCAACGGGACGCAACGCGATCTGAGACACGAACGGCGGTCGCAGTGACGTAAGGAGAAACATAAAATGCCAATCTCTGCCTTGTGATAACGATGCTATACAGTCTCAGGAAGCGTATTCTCTGTGTTGAGGATCTCATTCTAAATTCACTCACAGGGTTTGAAACTCCAACGAACTGCTCTGAAATATAATGAAATTCAATTCAATAGGGTATTTTATTTACGATATTTACATTATAAATAACATGTGGCGAGGCTTTAGCCCCTTTGCCTTCTTAAGCCCTTTAATGCCGTGGGCTGAGCGTTACATGCCCTGGTATTCACTCTCAATGAATTGTGCAGTTGCGTCTACATTTTTCATAGAAATTCCGATATTTTTATTTTCTGCTGCCGTAATATTAAATTTAGTTATGCACAGATAGAAAATTAATTATTATTATATTTTATTACAGTATACCAAAAGTTTGTAATATAATATAATACAATGTATGAACACTAAGTCAACCATCTAAGTAATATTCTGTATGAAAACACTAATATTTTCTTTTATGTAGCAAGACCATTTTATTTCTCTGATTAATATTGTAGGTATTACTTTCCCCTGTATCTTCTAGTTATAAGCAAAAGTATCACTCGGGTTTCATATTTCGGATGATCCATGTAAATATGACGTCAGAAAAATTGCGAATAGTGGGCAAAACAAAACTTGCCCTGAAAAGAATTGTAATCCCGACACTGAATTGACTTTTGCCAACGAACAGGGGAACTGTTCTTTACAGAAGATGCCGGAATTGTCACTCATGACGTCGACGGAGCAATAGTCTTAAGCAACCACCTTAAGAACCTCGTCACGAGTGCTTGAGGTGTTCGGTGAGGAGAGGACAGTCAGCAGAAGAAGTAACATCTCCTGGTCACCTCGATCGCCTCATCTCTCTCCTCGCGACGTCTACTTGTGGGGCAAATAACAGGGGGACCCCCACTGGTGGCGCAGGTGGTAGTGTTGTCGCTCATCACCAAGTCATCCCGGGTTCGATTCCAGAAAATTTGTAGCTTTTCACATTAATGTCCCAGTTCATATAGCTGTGACTACTGAAAAGCGAACCCTCCTTCCTCTATCCACCTCCTCCTAGTATCAATAACTATTACTAACTACTTCTACTAACCCCTCCACGTGGGACAAGTTGTTACTAAACCCAGGTAAGCGGCCCACCTACTAACAATGACCTAACACGCAACTCCTACCTCGTATCGCTCCATGTTGATGAGCTTCAATAGCACGCTACATTTCCCATTTACAAATACAAGATAAAACAAAATTATAGGGTCAAGTGTATTCAAATAATCCTCACACATTGGAAGAGAGTCAGCAGAACTTTGAAAATGCTATTGTTGCTATCTGCTACGTGTATCTCACAGTGTGATAAATCGAGGACAGCGCTGCATCAACGTCAACGGTGGAGATGGGCAGTTCTCCTGTTCATTAGCGAGTGTCAATATCGTGTTACACTTATAAATATTTTCCGGGCCACTCTTTTTTCGCCAACTCTGTAAATGATATTAAACAATATAGCGTTATGTATCTCACGGACATTTCCCTACGAATATTGTTCATTACTTAGCAGATACTATCGTTTGTTAGGTCTCAAGTAGTAATTAATAATTTATTAGTCTGACAGTGAGCAATGCTTGGTGGAAGTTAAAAAAGATTTTTTTTTGTGGGGCTTTAGTTCTCCTCAACGGCAAAGTCATTAGAGCCCGTAGTTATAAAAGAATACATACGTAACACAATAATACGAAGTTAAAAAACAAATCATCAATATCTATGAAAATATCTATAAAATACACACACAAACGGAATAAAATGCTTAGAAAATTACTACACATAGTTACAACGAGAAAGAAATTAGATTTAAGAAATTAATTATATACATGAGGCTCATATGTGTGTATATTCACATACATACACAAACACATTTTCGCTTACAAACATTTACAGAAACACACTCATACGTACAAACACGCTCAACATACATGTCATTACTCCTCCTATATCCTTACCGTAATAGTAATTGCTATAACATAAATAAAAGAAATTATTAACCCTAAAAAATAAAACCAAAGTAGGGAAGGAAAGAAACGTAAATTTTCTGGGACATTCGTGCATTAAAGTGTATGATGAGTTCTGTAGTAGCTGAATTCATACAACAGTTTGTGTGTGTATTTAAAGATATTGATGATTTGATTTTTAACTTCGTATTATTGTATTATGTATGTATTCTTTTCTATCTGCCACCGAGCATTGCTCACTAGCAGACGAATAAATTATTATTATTATTATTATTATTAATAGAAGGGCAGAGAAAATCAAACAAATGAAGTATCGTAATTTAGAGCATTAAAATATGTGCTGAAAATTTTCTATCGCATCTTCCATGTCTTACTTCATCTCATATGCCAAGGAAAGAAGCCACTTGACTCATTTATTTGAAAAGAAATGTACTTGAGTATTTGAGTCCTAACAAATGACAGCTCTGACGCGTCTTACTTTGCTGGTAATCTGTGGTGAGAGGGGCAGAACAACAGTCACATTATTCCGGCGAGTAAAATAGTTTCGGAAAATAGAATAAAATGTTTCTTACATTACATTTTCCATTAAAACGCACATCAAAATTTTCCGCTCGACTTAATTGCACAAGATTAGCTAGTATAAATTATTAACTATAATAGTATATTCACTCTAAACTATAACAGTATATTGTGGTATTAAAAGTCACATTTCAAAAAGTCATATCTTGCGGAGAAGTTCTGAAACACTCTAGTAACAAGATGAAAAGCGTAGGAGTAGATTGGAGAATAACTCTCCGGTTGTATTTTTATTTCTAAACTCCCATTCACGACTTTTTTTTAACTGTTCTCGCACATCCAGAACTTCGGCTCGTCCTTTACTCATCGCTCCTAATGTGTCTCCTCTCGCAATTGAGTCACTTTTAATTTTGAACCGGTACCGCGTAGGAGGAAAGCGGAGTATAAGCTCTGAGTCACTACTCACAATGTTTGCACGTAAGTACATACTTACTCACGCGTACATATGGCACACAAGTCTTTCTTTCAGTTAACAGTTAACCGTTGTGAAACTGAGAATTACAGCAAAAAAGGCTAAGGAGAAAGGAGTGCTATTTAAAAAGCTTGGTCTTCTCGAAAACGTTATGGAAGTCAAATGTAAATAAATCAATTATTTAAATAGATAAATCGACCTCCATATTTCTTTAAACAGGCAGTCTTACGTTTTTTAAAAACACATAAAACACACGTAACACATAATATAATTTATTGTTGTGATATCAATACTATTAAAACACATGTCAAAAATTAGGTTAAGAACATGTTTAAAATTGTGTCATTTACTTACTGACACTTACTACTAAGGCAGATAATTACTGACAGCCTTAATTCCTAACATTGTACTATAGTCATGCACCTGAAGATGATTTCATATCTGAAAGACGAAACATTGTGAACACAATTTTAAATGTGTTCTTGACCTAGTTTTTTGACATGTTGTGTCTTAATAGTTGTATTCATATCACAATAATAAATTATATGTGTTACGTGTGTTTTAAGTGGTGTTTTTAAAAAACATAAGAATGTCTGCTTAAAGAAATATAGAGGTCGGTTTATCTATTTAAATATAATTTAGCAGACATTAAATTACATAAATCAATTATAACTTACGACCTTGAACGGACGATAAGAATTTAATATTATTTATTTATCTTAAATAAACAAATTTATGGCAAAAAAAGCAGTATAAACTGCGTATAACCACGTGGAGGACAATAAATTAATTTACTCTCCGGAAGCAAGCAAGGAACCATCCCTTCAATTCCGATCAAGCACGTGAGCATGCTGTGTTTCATATTTACACGTTCGTACATATTATTTGAAGCGTGAGGATATTATTTTATATTATTGCTTATCGTTTGAAGAATTAACTAGGTGACGTTTTTTTTGTCTTGAAGGTAACGTGTGATGAAAAACCTTTTTGTTAATTTTTAAAGATTTTTTAAAAATTCAATGTTTTATAGGAGTTTTAATCGTTATAAATAATATTATATTAAATAATATATTTTAACACTTATAGAATTCTTAGACGAGATACATAGGGAGCGAAATAAGAGAAAGTAAATAAAACAAACTGTATTATTACCTATTTCTACCTATTTCACCGAAATTAATCATAGATATGATTATTTTTTATTAATATAATTTTGCAATTTGAAATTGCAAAAATATATTNTTAAATTATATAAGAATATTGATGTTTTGCTTGCTTCGTTCTCCTACTTATCCTACTTAATATCCTACTTATCTTAGTATTTATTAATTAATATATCTTGGAAATAGAAGAATATAACTCTTATTGATCTTATCTCTCCCAGAATCAAAAGAACAGAATTTGAATATTAGAGATTCTTTTATATAAATGCTAGTAACATAATTTCTTTAATAAACTTTTAAATAGGGTAAAATGAAGACGAATAAATATAGAGTAACATGTCAAATACAACCCTCTCCTAATAGAGTGCTTTAATGTCGCTCTCTAGTGCAGACTGAGAAACGTATATGAGAAAGTATGTGCATTGGTTTTGCACCTTGTATCTTGGACTTCACAATAAATGCATCGCACGTCTTTTAAATATATTTATTCCTTGTATCTTGGACCATTTCGTTCATCATGAACGCTGTCTTTTATCTTAGTCATTCCAGGGTCAACAATGAATGCCTTATCTGCTTACCATGAAATTAATTCTAATTGAATTTTCATGGTTCGTAATGAACCCATTTCATTTCGATAACTTCGGGAAAATTCCAAAATTTTACTTTTCATCATTAATTTACTTCTATCTTCTATGTTTAGATTATCTGTCAACATCAATAGTTTAACCTCATTTTGTCTATTCTTTTCAGTGTGGACAGTCCTGCATAATATCTTGATCATTCTTGTTTTATAAACAACTATTAACTGACATAGACTTGCAGCTACCAGAGTACATCTATTCCAGTTTGTCTCGGCTGATGATGGAAAAATCGGAGTAACTACTTCGATTGCAAAGAGAAATAATGGGGGATTTGTAATGTAGTAGAGTAACGCTAGAAACACTTGGAAAATGCCAATTTAATTATTTCTTAAGAAATATTGAAACGGTAGATTTATGGCGAATTCTATGACAAGTAACACTGTATAGTGAAATTCTCTGAAAATATTTTCATCAAATGTAAAATAGGATGACGACCCGGATCGCATTCGAAGAGTTCGGTGACAATTTTGTTGTCCACAGACAAACATATGTCTTCGCAACAAAGACACTAATGTCTTCGCAATTAAATGAAGAATTGGATGAAATGATAAGTCATAACAGCATGCATCTGTTAATAGAGTTAATATTACGAATCCTAAAATTGATTTCATTGCGAAGACAGTTGACATTATTGTTATATAAGAGGTTTTTGATGCTTTTGAATATTTGCGATAAGGAAATGTTATGGCTTTTTAATGTTTAAGTTTTTTTATTCTCTTGATGACTGTGATCGCAGTCGAAACGTTGGCTGTGAACTGTCTGAAAGTGAAAAGTTTGTGTTTTATCGAATAAATTATAGATACGAAGGAAGGGTGGTGAGTACTAATATTGAATAAAAGTAGTAACTGAAGAGTTCTTTCTACTCATTTATGAGAAGATTCTCCCCATAATTCTGTGATCTACGAATGATTGTCTAATTATGAAGACACATACTCGTTGTTCGATGAAGTTATTTAGAGGATTCAAGAAATAATCAGAAAATCCCCACTGTGAAAATAATTCAAACGAACTGTTCTTTCTAATAACAGTTAGCAAGTTAGTATTATCAAATTAAATGTCTGAGACCAAAATTTTCAAGATTGTTCTCTATTTTACCAGTACAAATGAATGAAAGGTCTGTTACACTTGTGTTTCAGGGGGTTCGTCACTTTGCCTAAGGCGACTCCAGAGGGGCACAAAGTCATCTTTTGCCGCAATGTGAATCCAGATCCTTCCCTCTTCGTTCACTGTGAAGCTACGAAAGTGTTTCTCATGGTGACGGACCTCTGGTTGCTCTCTGAGGGCACTGCATCTGGTCACGTGATCGTCTTTGACATGGCGGGCGTCACACTGGGACATCTTGCACGAATGGGGATTGTTACCTTCAGAAAATTCTTCTATTACCTGCAGGTAGACATCGACGTAAAGTTATTTTATCTGGATATCACATCGTAAGAAAGTATAATGAAGATTTCATGAATAATGTACTTTCAGTGCAAAATAATTTGAACAATACGTACGTATTGTCATAAATCATTGAAAGACCATTTTAAAGACATAGAATTATGAATTAGTGGTTGATACTTGGACCGATTGTTATTTAGTGGAGGTAATGTATAATCCTAAGTGTTACTAATATCTGATTGTTTTAAACTTTCCTTTCAATGTTTATGTTATTTAACATGTAACTAAGTAAACGCAGGATAACATTTTCAAGCAATAACCTAACTTGTGCGTGGATTAACAAACCGACTCCTACTGTCGACGTGGTTTAAATGAGTTGTAAATATAGTAGGTTATACTTGATGAGTAATTATTATTCCTAAAACTTTTATTAACATATTACATTAATATAAGATATTTATTTTAATAAAAGTAAAACTAGTGTTTACTGAATAGAAAGTACATTATTCATGAGCCTTAGATTCGGCAAGCTCGCCCTCCCCCTTGGTGCATCATCCCATACTAGATTTTGTTTACTCGACAAATCGAGTAAAAATTAAAGAAATAATTAGTAAACCAATTAATCAAAATTTTTACGTTATTCATATAAGCCAAACTAAGGTGAATCAACACATTTGATTAATAAATATGATACAATCAAAAGGGAGGTCATTATTTCACTGCACTGATCTTCGTTATGTCACTTTTATTTCCCCTTTTCCCCTATGAAACGTGTCATCTGTTTAATCTTTCTGGTCATAGGAGGCTTTGCCATTTCGTCTTAAAGGGCTACATTTTATAAATGTGGTTCCTTTCATGGATAAGTTAATGGCGATGATGAAACCTTTCATGAAGAAAGAAGTTCTTGACGTGGTAAGCTGTAATATTAATTATATGTTATTAAAACGTCTGCTTTAGTTCAATATATAAACAAAAGTCGACCAGTTAAGTAGACATAGCATCATATTGTTTAGATGCTTCGTTTGTACATGTGCATTTTGTAACCTTTTTATTCCTTGTTATTACTGAATGTTCTTTGCGGGCGACCCGTGGCGTAGTGCCTAACGCGCTCGCCTTCTACCTCTGGGGACGCCGGTTCAAATCCGAGGTGGTGGGCGGAGCGGTGTTCGCGGTAGGGTTCCTCGGGGTAATCCCGTTTCCCCTGCCTATCATTCCTATCATAATCACCCCCATTTCATTCATAATCACCGCTTCAAGGCATCTGGCACCCCAGCTCCAGTCAAGAACAAAGCATCATATATTGATCCCCATTCGCCGACCCCAAATGAACTGGGAAAAGGCCCGATAGTAGTAGTATTACTGAATGTTTTTTGTATACACCTGCATACCCAATAACCTCTGTGAACTGACCTAGCCTCTCTTATCTTGAGATGTAATGGTGCTCTAGCATGTCTCGTAACTTCGTAACAGTGCTGTCTCACAGTAAGAGACGAAACGTTGTTCAATTCAAGTACCATTGTCACGTTCTTCGACTTGTTACGTGATCCTAATGTAACAACATTCTTTATATTTTATTCTTCCTACATAGCATCTTATTTGTCAACAATTAAGTGCTATGTCTACTTAAGGTTCTAGCGTGGGTAGAATTAAATCACAAAATTATCTGAAAACAGAGTAACGTGTATTTATTGTGATTTCAACTTGAAAAATGCACCTCACTGGTCATTCAAATAAAACAATAGCAATTATAATTGATAGTGAAATACATTGAGTGTTATAGAGAAAACACTGATTTTCAAAATAAGACAAACTTGTAAATCATCGAAGTTACGGAAGTTTACTTCAATTTGTAGTAAATTTTCCGTTGTTTTTTCTACATCACTTTCATCTATAGATCACAGGACATTTGAGTAAGTGATTAAATTTTTCTGCCGTAAGATGCATCAATGACGAAATTGTTGCGCTCGGCCGCCATGTTTGTGCTTAATGCTTCTTATGCATTTCAAACGAGTCGAGCGAGTTTTCTGAATATCGTTTGTACTATGTTATTAACGGATAGACAGAAATTAAATCATGATTTTTCTTCGTTATTATTTATATTGTTGCGGTTTAGAACAATTAGAATAAAAATATATAAAACAATTATACATCTCGGGGATTTGACCAACTTGAAAGGCTCTTCCCATCTTAAAGGAAGAAAGAGCTTATGCCATCGGTGTAGAAACAGCAGCAGTACGCCAAAATAATTAATTATTCAACAAAGGATTTTAAACACGCAAGTTTCTTAATCCACGTTCCACTTCGAGTACGAAAGCAAACACAGAGCGGTAGGATAATTCCGTTTGTGTAGAAAGTGTGGATTGGCCGTATATGCCAAAGTGTGTCTGCTGTCTTGAGTTACGCAATGGATTAAAGAGAACCTTCGACATTTTGCTTGCGCCCGACGTCCTCGCTTATCCGTTTATCTCCCTCACGCCGCACAGTGGGAAATTTTGACAAGAATCGGTTCGACAATTTGTGTGAGAACGGAATGGCGTGATTTTTTTAAAATGCTCGTACCCACGTGTACTTTAAGGATCCGCTGCGGAAAATTGAGTAAAATATCTTACGACGCGTGAAAAGAGGTTAGAATGAAGGTTTGGGAAATGATCAAAATTGGATTAGAATAACAGTATATAAGATGGGATTTCGAACTTTGAGGATATGATCAGGGAGTTATAGACATGTTTTCATGCTTAGTTTGAAATAACTTCCAATAAAATATTCAATTAACATTTTTCATTCTGAGTCAATCCAGGAGGAATGTAATTTGAATAAGTGATATTATGATTTGCATCCTCATTCGCGGAGCAACCTAACCCTAAAATCCAAGTACCTGAAAACTCCTCCACAAGTGACATCAAATCTTGATCATTTAGGGGAATTAATTCGATTTCTCATCTTATATACTGTTATTCTGATCCATTTTTGATCATTCTCCCAAACTATGTGTTATTCTAACCTCTTTTCACGCGTCATAAGATATTTTACTCAATTTTCCGCAGCGGGTCCTTAAAGTATATGTGAGTAGGAGCATTAAAAAAGATCACGTCATTCCGTTCTCACACAAATTGTCGAACCGATTCTTGTCACAAAATTTCCCACTGTGCGCCGCCCTCACGTTATCCTCTCCAGCGCTTCTTCACTCTCTTGTATCGCGTCTTTGCAAAAGTCACCTCTGAGCGATGACGACGAAAACAATCCTTGAAGCGGCGACGCGCCGTTCGTGCCGCGAACCGATCCTTGTGGAAGACCTTGACCCTCTTTGAACTCATCGCGGTAGAATGCCTTGAAGGAGGATCTGCGGATGAAGTGGATTATGGGTTATGACAAATTTTATAGTAAAAGTCATCATACTTAAGAAATTCAACTTAAAAAGAAAAAATCATTGTTCATTAGTTCACTTTGTATTAGTAGCAGTAAATTACTTTATTGTNTACAAAAAAAGGTAGTATTTTACGTTCATTTTTGTCTACATATATTTTGTATATTTCTTTTCACTTTACAGTTTTATAGTAGCCCTGCTGACGTAATTCGAAACGTTGGCAAATTCGAAAATAATTTTATTTTATCAATTTGTAATCTAATACCAAGAAATAACAGTGAAGTTAG
>NNCF01128364.1:9656-81130 GCA_002313205.1 Laupala kohalensis
GGGTTCATCATCAAGTAGTAAGAGATACCTATGAGTGAGAGGACAATGTCCTATGCGCAGGCGGGCGTAGTACTACTCAGCATTAACTTAATTAGCTCATTTATTGCATGGCTCACTCTCAGTGCTGCCCAAAAATAGCTACTTTTGTATCTAACGAAACAAAAAAAAAGTCCTCTTGGTGACTCTATTTCAGTGCATTGAGGGTCAATGTGGAACTAGATAATTGAATTGCGTAGTATGAGACCTGTCTTTAACAGACAAATGACAGAACTTTGATAATTCCAAAGATGTATTTATTTATTTTTTTGTGGGGCTTTAGGGCTCGCCAACATCGAAGGTCATTAGAGCCCATGCAAGTACGGAAAAATGCAGTTTCGCACCATAGAGAAGAGCCGTAGTGACTCTTCCCCGTGTGTGGGACTCGCCGAATATCTCGACCATACCCACTAAAAAACCCTCCTGAAATCAACAAATATCTAAATACAAAGATGAAAGAAAAGAAAAGAAAACAGAATACCAATACATTATTTCGCAAAAAAGGAAAACAATTTTCTAAATATCATATTTTTGAATTACAGAAACGAACGATGAAAACAAAGAAGACAATAAAGATGAAAAGGGAATGCAAATTTTAAACCCTCCCGAGAACTTGTGGGAGGAGCCCCGATCTACTCATAAAATTCAATAGTTTATTAACATTAACCGTTTCATTCCCGAGAATGGTTGGTAAATCTGCAGCCAGACCAATTTGTCTCCGTATACTTGAGTATCTTCTGCAATCAGTTAGTAGATGACGCACTGTCAGAGAACAGCTACACTCCTCACAAATGGGTTCATCATCAAGTAGTAAGAGATACCTATGAGTGAGAGGACAATGTCCTATGCGCAGGCGGGTCAGCAAGACCTCGTCGCGCCGGGCTGGCCTACAGGAACTGCTCCATGACTTAACACATGATTTGATAAGTCGGAGCTTATTCCTTTCAACAGCTAACCACTCATTGCTCCATTCACTGAGAATCCTTATCTTGACGAAATTTAGTAGGTCTCGTTTTGGAATCGTGGAGAAATCCACGCGATTCCTGAGGCATGCCGCCTTTGCGGAAACGTCTGCTTTCTCATTTCCACTGATACCCACGTGTCCAGGAACCCAGCAAAACATTATGTTCTTTCCGTCACTTTGCAGTGTGAAAAGTACATCCTGGATGTTCTGGATCAGCTTATCAGCTGCATACATGTTCTGGATTGCTTGGAGGGCACTCAGAGAATCAGAAAAAATCAGGAAATGTGATCCGCGGGAGCACTTTGTAGTTCGCAATGCTCGCAATATGGCGTAGCACTCAGCAGTGTAAACACTGCACAAGTCGCCTAGACGGTAGCCACTGGTCTCACGGGGAAATACCACGGAGCAGCCGACACCATCAGCCTGCTTCGACCCGTCGGTAAACACAGGGATACGGTCCCGGTATTTGTAGAGGATTAGCTGAAAGTATATCCTCAACATCGGAGCTGGAGTGTTCTTCTTGTCATGATGCAAAAGATCGAAAATAATCTTCGGCTTGTGCAAAGCCCAAGGGGGAGACTTACTAAAACCTTGATGTAAGACATTAAGTGTGCGTATATTTAAGGTTTCCAAAATTTGTTTGGAGCGATATCCAAAAGGTTTGGTTGCTCTCAGTCTGTTGTTGTAGAAACGGATGGAAGAAGAGGATGGATGAAAAACCGCGTTGTGTACCAGATTGTCGGGTAAAGTTTGCAAGTGGCAAAAGTGTCGTAGCATGAGGATTTGCCGCCGGAGGGAAAGAGATGGTTCGCCACTCTCGACATACAAACTCGGAATGGGACTAGTGCGGTATGCTCCCGTAACTAGTCGAATTCCTGCATGGTGGACACTATCCAACTTCTTTAAATAGCTTGCACGAGCAGAGCTATGTAGCTATGTAGTTCCAGATATGTAGTTAACCATTTTACTACCCCAAAAGAGTAGGATAGCATGGGGATGACTAATGAGTTTATTGCTTTCGTCAGGTTACGTGAATTTAATTGAGTTTTTGTTATTTCCATCCTTGTGATGTGTTCTTTGGCTATTGTGTGTTCTGTTCTATTTGCTTGCATTACACCCAAGTATTTGTACAGTTCGTTAGGTTCTAGTTGTTCTATATCTTTATCTTTTACTGTAGTGTACGGTGTTGTCTCCTTAACTTCTCAACGAACAAGGTTTCGTAAATTACATTAATCTATACCATATTCCATTCTGATGTCATTGCTCAATTGAACTTTCTGCATTTCTTGCGTAAATTTTTATATCATCTATGTACATTAAATGTGTGACACTGTATTCCACATTTGTTCTTGATATTGAATCCTAAACTCTTCCCTTGTTGCTTGATGATAGTGGATAAAGGGTTTAAAGCTAAGCAAAAACGTAATCCACTAATTGAATCCCCTTGAAATATTCCCCTGTTGATGCGTTTGTTTTTAGTTGTATTAGTTGTATTGCTGATGGTTTGGTTGCTTTCTCCGCTTCTACTTTTGTTGTTGGAAAAATGAGTCTGATGCTGCATTTTCTCATAGTGGTTTCGAAAAACTTTGTTACCACTGGGTGGATTTTGTATAGGTGTAATGTGTAAAGGAGCCAACTGTGGGGTATTATATCGTATAACTTTCAGTAGTCTATGTATTCTGTAGCTATATTTCGCTTTTTCTGGGTAGCAAGGTTCATCACGACTTCATCTATTAAACGTTGTTCTTTACATCCCATTGAGTTGGGTCGGATTCCTTTGTTCTTCTGCAAATTTATTATTATTATTATTATTATTAAATTTTCATTCTCGAACAATGTTGTCAAGATGTCAGTATGCTACTCTCTTCCAGGTTGCAACCAACATCCTAAGAAACAGCCTGTGATCTTGATAGTTTCTTATAGAACCTTGCGTAAAATGTTCACCGTACCTCTTAATGCAATTTCTCGCATTTCTCGATCTTATACCCTCCCTGGAATTATTGTCACGTTGGAACCTAACAATCTAGGGATAGCCCCATGAGCCCAGAGAAGATTTGGTACTCTTTCAGTTCTACATTAGACCAATTTCAATTAACAAGTTCTTATATCTTAATTTCTTATCCGTCTTTTTATTAACCACATTTCCGTCACATGGAATACTTATATCAATTATGTAGCAAACCTTCTGATCTAGAACCTTCATGACTATCTCGTTTGTTACCAGCATTAGTTCTTTTTGTACATATATTTTGGTCATATAAGAACAAAGTTCCAGGGAGGGTATAAGATCGAGAAATGACCTTCTCTGAGCAAGCCTTGTTTCCCTCGACGTTGCGTCACCCAATGATCTTCTACGTGCCCCTGAAGACTGTAGTTTTCCAATTACTCACCTTTACGATACGCATATTGTGGGAATCTCAGACAGTACTAAGGTGTTGAGCCCATTCATCGAGGCAAAAGCCAAAATGTCCGAGGATTTACCGACATTTCACGGGGTAGGATGGGCATCTCGAATGGTCTGGAGCAATAACAGATCGTCCGTTCTGACGATGCGAAATGAGATATTTTTTTACCAGGTGTCACCCACCTTGAGAACAATGCTCAAAAAAATTACGGATGTAAGTTAACGCAAGATAAATGTAATAAGTTGATAAAACCTTAATTGGTTATATAAATTAACTTAAAAGTTAAACTGTTAACTTCATTAACTCACGATTAACGGATGAGTACTTAACTGCCGAATTGTACTTGTCTCATATGTTCTCCGCGGGCAGATACGGAAGAAATTGGTGTGTGAAACCGGTACTTAAAGAGCATTCAGCACAGTGCACCACCTGGGTTAACTTATCTCCTGTATTGGGATGTGTCTTAGGTCTTCCGCGATTATGTCTGTGAGGAAATGGTGTACATTTGCAGCAGGCGAACGGATTTTGTAGTTGATAACAACCCTGCGATCAAAGTAGGAATCCGGAGTTCGATTACCGACTCGTCACCGTTTTCACCAGGTCGGGAGGTATCACATATCTTCACGTGTAGGTACACGGCAGAAATATACGCACATTTCTACATATTTAAATTAACTGCGTTTACCATGAAACACCAACATATCTCATTTACTTCGATATATAAAACAAAATTTTCGAGGACGCACATTCTTCTATTATTTTTCTCCTAAAAATTGGAATTTCAAAAAATCTTTTCTTTGCGAACTTATATTAAATCACCATCCCGTCAAAATTTCAAGTTTGTACCTCTAATTGTTTTTTCTCTGCGTAGATGAACGGGTGAGTCAGTGAGTGGGTCAGTAAGTCACTCAATAAGTGAGGAAAACAATCAATGGGTAAAGGAGACAGACAGTATAGGTCAGGGAGACCTATAGTTCAATGACTTTTCTGGTAATTAATTCAATATTACAATTTACAAAATATTTTTATATAATTCTAATGTAAGATTAAGTGCGTTTCTCATGTTTATTCGCAATTTATACAGCGTTGTCCCGAAATGAATTCAACAAGTAAATTTTGTGAGGTTATATTGAGCAAACAGTTGAACGCAGGCTGACAACATAGACTTCAATATAAAAAGACTCAAACTGTCTCTGCTGTAGGTTGTCCGTGATTACATGAGACAGAAGATACTGAGGTGTCGCTCTCTCACTCGCAAATCCGCATGAAAGGGGTAAGGTATTACTGAGCAACGACTTGTGCCGGAGCATTCTACAGTTAGTGAGGGGAACTGAGTTCCCCCACCTAAGCCCATGTGCGAGAGACAGAGACATCGTTTTCCCCTTTGGATAACCGGTGCGTAAGATTGTTGGGTCTTATTATAGCTAAGTCTAGTCAGCCATATACAGCTTCAAGCAACCGCGCATGACGCAGATGTGACAATGACTCCTAACGTCGCTCCAACATAAACAGAGAGGCGCCCATCGCTTCTCCGCCTCACTCTTATCTTTGCCCGTATCGCTTATCGCGGCTCCAATATAAGCGTACCGTAAGTAGTAACAATGTACGATACAGAGGAGGCGGGTTATTACCAAAAATATTTTTATGATATTTGACCTCCGCACGTTCCCGTATGAATTCACGAAAAAATATTGTCCTTCTCTTTATAATACTTCATTTATGGAAACATCTGTATATTTATTTATTTGACCCAATACAAAGCACTCAGGTCACACCGTTTCAAAATCCTCAAGTCTAATATTTTATTTCCTTCCATCACTTTATTCCTGCGTAGTATATCTTATCATGCCTATTTTCATTGACATTTCTTCATAGTTCATATATTTCCCCTCCGTTTCCATAATTTTTTTGTCCCGTATCAATTTTCACATTTCTCGGAATATGCCATCGTTCCTTCTTCTCCATAAAATTAGCTATCACGCAATATTGATGTTTTGGGGCATCTTCCGTGGTAACACGAACTGTTTCCTTTTTTAAATAAAAGTACCAAAATTGCATGTTTAATTATATATTGAAGGATCGTTACCGTATATTG
This sequence comes from Laupala kohalensis, assembly GCA_002313205.1. Classification (NCBI taxonomy): domain Eukaryota; kingdom Metazoa; phylum Arthropoda; class Insecta; order Orthoptera; family Trigonidiidae; genus Laupala; species Laupala kohalensis. Next base: position 15,157 of record NNCF01128364.1, read on the forward strand.
AAAGGTACATTAACGTTTCTACTTTCACTTGTTTTTGTTCAACACACCTTATCTTGTTATATCCCTTATAATCCACATTTTGTATGGAACTATACATAATATGTCTTATTGAAAACTTATGCCACCATATTTGCTAGACTTCAATACGCTCCTCGGTCAATATTAGCGATCTCTTCATCAGGGCTTGGATTGTATGAAGATAATTAAAAACCAGATATATTTGTTTCAGTTACATATCACGATAAAATTTAAAATATTTTGGAATGTTGCTGTTCACCAATCTGTCAAGCCGTTCATTTGAGACAATCAAAATATTTTAAATTTTACCATGATATATAACTGAAATATATCTGGTTTTTAATTATCTTCATACAATCCAAGCCCGGATGAAGAGGTCAACTAACCTCGAAACGTTGGCAATGTAGTAATCAAATGTATTTAAAGAAGATCGTAAACCAATAATTCTGCATTCATAATGATTGTCTATAATTAAGACAGTGATGTGAAGGAGTTATTTACTCAGAAGATAAAAGACAATTGAAAATTCTTCATTGTGGAACTTGGTCTTATTGTTGACAGTTCCAATGCAGTTGGTCTCTATATATTTAGCATTCCGTTAACTCTTTTTTTTGAAGGGGGGGGGGGCTTTACGGCTNAGGGAAAATGCAGTTAGGCACTAGGGAGAGCCAACATAACTCCCCGCGTGTGGGACTCGCCGAATGACTCAACCATACCCACTAAAAACCCTCCTGAATTACAACTCAAATATCAACATATCTTAAAACATTACATATAGCATTATAAAAAAAAGGAAGAAAGCGAAAAGAAAAAGAGGAAAATAAAAGATACCCTAGCGTCTGGATCGAAAAGAACAAGAAGTGACCAAGGAAGGAGCCTCGCACAAGTAAGTGGAAGTAATGCCAGACTTAGCTCGGGGTCCCGTGTTTGCCAAACACGTACTTACTAGATGTAAGTCCCCTGGGGGGCCGTTAACTCGATGTGCAGAAGATGAATATTACACATAAACACAAGGTACTCGGTGGTCCCTTCTTACAAATCACATAAATAGCGTGCGGAACATTTTCAACGACTCTGCAAATTTATTTTAGAGGACCAATTTAATCTACTGTAATATTAATTTTTACAAAACACAGTAAAAATCAATTTTTCACTTTTAAGTATTACGAACAATTTTTTGGATGTTCTTTACAAACACTACTGATGCGTTTCTGGCAAACGGACTGGGTCTTGCATTACGTTAGGATGAATCTTTGATAAATCAATGTATGCGTCGTGTGCTGCTACATCTACAGTATTGTAAAAGTCTCATTGTTATTATGGTCTTGTAATAATGTTACAAAAGCTACTACTATTCAGTAAAATTAATATTTGACGAAGTATTGTCAAACTGCGAACATCTCTTTAACGAAACTTCCTGGAAGAAAAGTTTTGCTAGCCCACCAGACTTAGTGGAAAGTACACCTACTTGAAAGAATCACAAAATTTCTAGGAAACTATTTGTTACTAACTGCTCTTAGAGAATTAACAACAATAAAACCCTATGTTAAAATATGTAAAGAAGCGACGATAATCACAAATGAAAAATAACAGATTTATAACATAAAATAAACGAAAGGGAACCTCCCAGACCCCACTAGTACACTGAAGGATTAAGATTTACAATTGTTTCCTTCCCACTGTCTCCGTCCCGTACCATCTTCCGTCGCCTACTGTCTCCCGTCATCAATACTACTTAATCCACATATGCTTATACTGTGAAGGCATACGTTTCTGTCTAGCATGAACGTGGGCAGACTGAAATCGTCATCTTATCGTATAAAGGTCCCCACTCTCAGAAGGGGAGGTTGCGAGATGGGAAATTGACTTCAGGATGAGACTTCGTAGGATTGTAGAATCCCCTCAGTCATTGATCATCAAAGTGAGAAAGCGCAATAGCCAGACATATCCCAGAAAAAATATCTCAAGAGTTTTCATTTCAATGAATATATTGAACATTTATACTCATTTACAACGTCGTAGCCCCTCCGAAGGCTCAGGGCCAGTATGCTTCGTCGCAGAATCCTCCTGGATCATTTCCCGGCGGGGACAGAGAAAAAATTTGTGGCTTTCCACTTCAATGTCCCGGTTCATATAGCTATGACTACTGAAAAGCGAATCCACCTCCTCCTATCCAACTACTAGTAGTAGTATCGCTAGCTCTATCACCAACGTCTCTTACTGGGCAAAGTTGTAGGTAAACCCTACTAACCAGCCCACCTACTAACAATATATTCTACCTCCTATCGCCCCATGTAGATAAGCTTCAATAGCACGCTATATTCCCCATTTACAATCACAACGCAAATAGCTGAGGGTTTGATCTGCAATAGGGTAGATTTTTTGTAAAGTATTTTTCATAAAATTAACGATTTCACCAAATAACTTATTTCAGAATTATTATAAATATAGTATTATTTTAATGTTTAAGAAAGTACGAATTCTTTACATATAAATCCCTCTTCAACCAGCATTTCTATCGAATTTTGATAAATGTCTCCTCCCATCTACATTGATTCTTGCAATTGAACCAGAAGATTATGTTCTTCTGGTAATATTTGTATCTCAACTACTGCATCATTCAACCTGAACTTCCAGAAATCACTATAACGTCTTCAGTAATTCCTTCTTTTAAAATTCCTAAAACACTTGCAATTTCTTTATTCGCAAACAATGCGGCAACATTTAACAGTTACTACTTTAGACGCAGTAATGCATGAGGATGTAACTATTTCTTTGAAATTTGAAGAGAACGATTTGAAACACTCCAATCACTACAAAATTCAAGAACACACTGACACGTTCTAAGGTTTTATGAATGACGGGAAGGGATTATTACAGTATCGGTCACTTGAAGGTTCTTGCATCAGTAACTTAAAGTAAATGGATTTCTAGTGTCAATAGGATTTACTTTTACAAGTTACAGTTGAAACAAGAAATTGTCACAATTAAAAATAAATCAACGATGAGCTACAACGCTACCACCTGAGACACGGAGTTAATGAGCTACTNATAAATCAACGATGAGCTACAACGCTACCACCTGAGACACGGAGTTAATGAGCTACTATGTCGAAGGTCTTTGTTGCTAGTCAGACCTTCATCGAATCACACCCTTAGCGTCCCAAAACATTTGCCATGATCATTCTGGCTGAAAACGTTTGCATACACTTTCTTGGTCATCCTGGGAGAACGTGTCTATAAACAGACTTTGTCTCACAATTTACATGCTTCACCCATGTAAATCATATAAGTGTTGTGTCAAGATTTTCGACTCAATGCTTGTGTTAGCCATTCTTTCCTGCAATTCGAGGAATATGAAGGGAGAGCTTCGTAATTGTAAAGTGCCGATTTTGAAAATTATTTTGATTTTAATTGTTACTTCATCAATCAATATTAAAAATTTCCAGTTAAAATGATTTAATTTTTTTTTTTCACATAAAAACCTAATCCCTCAACGCACTTCGCAACAAACGTGGTTTACTATTGCAGAGCAAAGAAGAAGCAGCACATGTTGCATGCTACCACTGCTGTATTCGTAACTGACAAGGGGAGATCGCGACTTCGGAAAAAGACTTCGGTGTGGGACTTCGTATAATTGTAGTACTCCCTAAGGACCATTGATTCAAGAAAAACGCTTTCCAAGATTTCATCTCAATTTATAATTTTTTTTATACGAGCAATAATTGTAAGTTTAAATGGGTCATCTCGCAAACGTACGGTGGGAATTGGCCGAGACACGATATATAAAGGTCCGTCACAATATTTCCGTCAGCTCCAAATAAAACAGGGTTGGGAGAGGAGGTCGGGGACGTCTTGAAACAATTTTCAAAGTCATGGTTGGGCAGCAGTCATCTACTTTGAAGCATTCGGCCGATGCTTCAAACAAAAACCACCAAATCGACCTTCGAAAATCTAATGTTTAGAACAGCGAATTGGCCCATGGGGTCATATAATATCCTACCGCTGACAGGAGTGTGACATTGTCACACGGAAGGACGGCTAGCGTTGTTATCCCGGCGCGGATTATTACTATTTTATCTGTGTTTAGGAGTCTATTATTTGCTTGTTTATACCCAGCGCTTTCATTTTTTCATGTGTGAAGACTGAATAATGAAAATAAACTAATCAAATTAAATATAAGTATTTATTCATCACATCCGTGGCTCAGGTGGAAGCATCGTAGCTCATCAAGTATTCCCAGGTTCTATTCCCAGTGGGGCCAGAAACAATTTGTAGCTTTTCACATTAATGTCCCAGTTTATATAGCTGTGACTGCTGAAAAGTGAACCCTCCTTCCTCTATCCACCCCCTCCTTGTATCAATAAATCTAACAACTACTAACCACTCCACGTGGTCAAAATGCTGGTAAACCCAGCTAACTGGCCCACCTACTAACAACAGCTTACCACCCAACTCCTACCTCCTATCATTCCATATAGATAAGCTTCAATAGCACGTTACATTTCCCATTTACAAATACTACAATAGAACTGTATGCATGCAGGTGCGAACCAAATTCTCATTCGGCAGATTTTCACACAAGCGGAATTGCAAAGTTTGTGCATCTTAAATCTAAATTTCAATAGTGACTGTTGAAAAATAATTCAAGAGTATATCATTAAAATATTTTTCCCGAAGATTATTTTTCAATTCAAAGCGATAGTTACTTTCTCTATGGGCTCTAACGACCTCGATGTTGACGAGCCCTAAAGCCCCCCCCCCAAAAAAAAGTAACTTTCTGAACAGCATTTGTATAAGGAAATTATACGTGCGTATTAAGGGAAAGAAAAATAAATGATTTCAGTTCAGGAGATAAATTCCCATGTCTTGTAATGTTCTTTAAAGTAATTTCAAATGAGAATGAAATAAAATCTTCGTCCCGACGTGTGGAGGGAAATTAATTCAATCGAGCAGATGTGGTTGAAGGATTGACTGATCTAGTTCGATGTCGCCGGGTGGAGCACATGCTCCCTCTTCTGGGAGTTTTTAGTTTAGTACAATTAAGCTTAAACCCAAACATTCAAAGAGAAGAGTTCTAACCTACGCCAAATTGTTCTATACCTTTCTCTTAGTAAGTACGAAAAAGTTACACCAAATAGGGCGTCGGGTTTCGGGGGGAGGGGGTGGAAAAAGGGTGAAATATGACCAACTGTGAAAGGCGCTGAATGGATGGGGTTACCATTGACCTAATGTAAAGAGCCGGATGCCTGTGACATACAGAACACTCATTTATCTGTTTTCTTCAACATCTTCAAGTAATATAAAATCGTCACATCAAATAAAATCCATTTTAACTTAGAATAAAAGTACTCACACTAAAAATATTAAACTGCGTGGTAAAATTAAATTCCGTTGCCTATTTCTTTTCGTCACCCCCGTCCATGTCACTCAGGTATTACTTAATTACAACCAAGTTTTTGCGCATATTCGTTTCGTTTCATTTTTTCGTGCTCATTTTCGTTTGTTTTTTTTTTTGGTGGGGCTTTAGGGCTCGTCAACATCGAGGTCATTAGAGCCCTTAAAACTTGTACAGGTAGGGAAAATGCAGTTACGCACTAGGGAGACCCAACATGACTCTCCCCGCGTGTGTGACTCGCCGAATTACTCAGCCATACCCACTAAAAACCCTCCTGCATTACAACACAAAACACAAATTCCAACATATCGCAAGACTTTACTAAAACATGAATTAAAAATAAAAATAAAAAGAAGAGGAAAATGAAAGATACCCTAGCCCTAATGGCGTCGGGATCGAAAAGAACAAGAGGTGACCAAGGGAGGTCAGAAAAGAGAAAGGAAGGAGCATGGCACAAGTAAGTGGAAGCAATGCCAGACTCAGCTCGGGGCCCCGTGTTNTACTTACTAGATGTAAGTCCCATGGGGGGCATTTTCGTTCAAATGACTTTTGTTTTTCATTCTTGATGCTCTGTATTTTGAAAAATTTTCCTACAAATGCTTAATTCCATCCATTATTATACTTATAAAGCTGAATAAAAACCGAATAGGTAAATCTTGTCAAAATCCTTTTTAATATAATTGAAGCTTATAAGATATTCTTTACAATATTATTAAAAATTTCACGGAATCGGGATGGTGAACGAGTTAAAAGTCGCAACGAAATACAGAAACAATTTTATCAATTTCTTAACTCATCGATCATTAAAAATTAAACAAAAAACATCGAGAAATTTTACTGGAAAAACGAAAACATGACCTTATAAAGGAAAGCTTTGTAACTAAAAAAAAGTCAATTCAAACAAAAAAATATTAAATTAACTCCCGTATGTCATTCTTTCCCTAGTTTCTCACGTCAGTCCTACACTAATTCACGTGAAATATTTTTTGGGAGCCGCGTTAAGATATAATACAGATCGCCGGTTCCAAATATTGTAACTGCAGTAGTAAGTCGCAGAGAGTCACTTTTCCATCATCGTAGCTATATGAACTCAGACAATGAAGTGAAACAAAAACTTTCTGATCCCGTCGGGAATCGAATCCGGGGTTTCTGCGTAGCAAACGAGCACCTTGAGCTACCGAGAATATGTAAATAATAATAAAATAATAAATTTAGGGTTAAAGTAGCAGTTACATATATCGAAACTGATTTTCAAGTGATTTCGACAAATTCCAAGGAAATTGTGCAATAATCATATTTTTATCCCCTACATATATCCGTAACCGTTGATCGCAGAACAAAAATCTATATAACTATTTTTATTGAGAATTTAATGTACATTAATTTGATATACCGCAAACTTTTAGCTGTGCCTCATAGTTTTCAAGATATTAGCAAAAAACTATTGAAAAGGGTTATTTTACCCTTTTTCCACCCCCTCACCCCGAAATCCGACACCCTATTTGGTGTAACGTTTTCGTACTTACTAAGAGGAAGGTATAGAACAATTTGGCGTAGGTTAGAACTTTTCTCTTTGAATGTTTGAGTTTGGTCGTTTTTTGGGGTTAATTGTACTATAATAATTGGTTCGTGTTTGTATTACTGGTTTTGATAATATTTATCCAAACCTATTCCTCTTCTAAACATACTTTCTTTTCATCGCTCCGCTGTCACACATCGTGACTGACTTGTCACGCGCCGAGTACTTTGAAGTATAGAGCACCCACGAAACCCGATTTCGCATGGAAATTCTCTAATGTAATTAATGGTCACATATGACAAGTATTTTATTGTTGTACCAGAAGACTGTAGTGTGGTTGTTTCTTCGGAAGAGATGCGATTATTCAAAAACGACGTAGCTTCTTTATGGCACATTACACGTGAATCGAAAAATCATGTATGCTCAAGGGAACAAAGCCTCAAGGAGACTTTTTACTATGTTTTCTGCAGTTGCGTCAATGCAGCAGCGCAAACATAATCGTATTACATCGTTACATAATGAAATAGTTCCAGTAGCTCAATGACGCTTATGAAAATATTTTTGTTTCGAAATATTGGAAGATGATCATGATTTATCTATAAACAAATCTACAGAAGACATATTTAAGTACATCTAATTCTGGGCAGGTTATGTTTTTACACATAATAATATCTCTTGGTCTCGTGTTTTCGTATCTCTGAAACTATATTTAAGCGAGTACATTTTTAAAACCCATCATCTACTTTATACGCAAATATCCCATAAATGTGTAGGTACTTTTCTGGGTAACCCAACTGAGTAAATCTCACAAATGAAATATCGAACTTTAGAGCATACAAAAGTGTATCGGCCATTTCTGATCATTTCATCTTTCACCTTTTCCTGTCCGAGATAACAGCATTTAAAAACTAAAACAAGAAAAGAAGCTATTTACTTATTTAAAAAGATCTTACTTGACTACTAGCGCCCTTAAAATGGACAACACTAACGCGTCTGATCACACTGGCATAAACAACATTTGTATGGAATTCTGAGTTGCTTGATGCTTTATTGTACGTTATCATATACTCGTACTGTTCTTAAGATACAATGTTTAAAACTAAATATGAAAACGAGTAAAACTTGCCTACAACAAGCAGATGGGGAACGTTGTATGTGCCATATTATCCAGGTAAATAAAAGTCTTGCTAAATAAACGTCAACGTTAGTTACATTCAATTTCCTATTTCATTCTATTTCATGTACTATATTTTATGGGTGTACCACAACGCCGTCCTGTATGTCAGTTATGCGTTTAATGTAATACCGAAAAGCTGGCATAATAATCCACAAAACAGCAACCTTAAGGACATCTTGATCGGAATAACATTCCCGTACTTCATGCTAGAAAGTAAAAAAAATACTTTGACGTGAAAACAAAAAGATATTCTAAGATGGACGCCAAACTGAGGAACTGAGCAAAAGAACGCGCGAACTTACGCCAATGCTTTCACCGTTGTCAAATGCAGAGCTCTGGTAATGAACAGGAAGGATTCCAGATTGTGCTACATTTTAAAGAAGTAATAAACTATTTAACACTCCGGAAGCACGCAAGGGACAATCTCATAGACTCCGAACATGATCCCAAAGGCAGAGGTGGATTTAAGACGTCATTTAACCAATACTACTGTTATCTTTTCATTATTCCCAAATTAAATAGTAGCTATTACAAACATTCAAAATTTGAGAATTACAATAATAACTAAAGTATTAATGACACTCCCATCTCCAGGCAAGAATTACCACGAATCATCATAAAAAACCAACCATCATGAAGCTTCAAAAATACTTTTGTATATCATTCATAAAGATTTCCTTGAAACTTTTTTAGCAATTATAAATAGTTACAGAAATATTCTAAGCAAATTAAAATCACCTGAAAAGCGAAATGAGCTAATTCCTCGGTCGAACATAAGCCCCAATTTAATAACCAATAAATCACCTTTTCAATGTGAACCGCATTAAAATGGTAGCTTATGTCCCTCTGTTTAGTTATCCAGCAAGGTACTTCTATTTAAGTACCTTGAATTCAGGGATCGAGTAATTGATAGATAATTGGCATAAAAGCAGTTCGTACCATTAATAGTTCTCACGCTTTCTACTATCATTTGTGAATGCTTCAAATTGTCCTAAATTAAGCTTATGACGAAAGAAAAGTATGAACTGCTTATAACAAGCGTTCTTGAACTTTCACCCCGAGGCATTAGGACTCGTCCGCTGAAACAGCTTTGTCATTGAAAGTTGAAACTTCACAGCTTAAAGGTTCTTGGAACCTCTTATTTATTTCTAGATGATGTAAGCTTAGACATCCATGCATTTACCATGTTTTTTTTTCACGACGGGGAGGGGAGATAAAGCAGGCAACGACACAACTCTCCCACTTAATTATTCAGCCAGGTAAGAAAATCTGCATGATTGGCATAGGTATGTAGAGCAGCATGGTATGAAGAGTCGCTCTTTCCAGTTCTTCACGCAAATAAAGCTTGAAAATGGTGGTAGAGCACAAAAAGACTGTAAATTGGCAAAGTATATTACTTTTCATCAAGTGTGTACACAAGGAAAAATTACCTTTACCTAGTTCATATTTTCAAACCGGTAACATGTTTTTCCGGATCTTTGCCCCATGAGATGTGGACCGTCACCCTAATACCGCGATCCTCAGAAAAATGATATTCACAAGATCAACAAATTTAAGAATAACATACGCAAAAAAAACTTCATTTTCACAGTGATAAAAGAATGATGTAATAAAATAAGACATGAAAGACATTGGAAAAAGAAGAAATGATCGATACAACATCCACCACATGCCTGTGAAATGGACCGTAAAGAGTTAATGAAACTGTTAAAAGGAAAAAAAATTGATTTTTACGGAGCCTTCAATGACAAAAGTTAACAGACAAGGCGGACTCCTAAGACAAAATAGAAATGAGGGTAAGGTTGACAATATAAGTGTAGTAAAGAATATATTAAATTAAGAAGTGAAAAATTGATGACTATAATGCTGTTTGATATTTGTAACACCTGACGAATGCCCCAAACAGGGATAAAACGTGATCCGTAAAAAGTTCACGATAAATATTGTGTGGAGTCCAACTAAGGTCGTGTAAATTACGTAACTCGAGGTAGATATTTTCCATGCATGCTTGTGTCTAAATAAATTTCTAAACTTCATCAATAAGAAATAAACATTTTATCTTCTACAGACTCGAACCGATGGAAAACAATGAAATAATATAAATCGAACAAGAGAAACAATCGAATCGTGAGACAAAGATCCGAATTCGATTATTTGCCCCATTGTTGGGTATTGTAGTCCCACTTTGCGGTGGCCGAATAAAAAGCCCATCCCCTAGCACCTCATAATGCAATAACAGAACTACCAAAACTACATACATTTACGAAAGAAACACAGAAAAAGTTATTTCATTGCATCAAATCAGTAGAAAATGGAATGTATTGTTTCTGTCCCATACGTTAATACCGAAGAAATAATCCAGTTAACAACGGTTATCGTTACCTGTGAAGCCCATATAGCGAAAATAGAGATTAACATCACAACAAACTCATAAGGGCAAACCAAATGCTTGCCCGTGCGTATCTGTCCCACGCAACCCGAAGTTGTTGGGTTTTTTCTTTTTGTTTACCTTAAACCACCCTTAGTGTTATATGTCTCCGAGATAAAATAAAGAATAAAAAAAGCTACAAAAATTGCGATGAGAAATTATTCCAGATGAGTAAGTGTGACTTGACAACGTTCCTCTACACTTTTTTCAAGTAAATTATATTTTTGTAATTCATAATTAAAGTGTTTTGAGCGATCGCAGACAGTTCATGAAAATTTTCATAATTCATCAGTTTATTCCTCGATTCTGTTTTGTTTTTCTGGTGTCTTCGTGAATCGTTTCGGCTGCTCTGCACGTTTCCTAGACGGAAAGACGCAGCCTGGAAAGATATGTTTGTTTTGATTGGAGCAACTACGGGTGGAGAAGGATTGTAAGCAAGCTTAATAAGATAAACGTAACAGTAAATTTCAACGGTAACTGAGAGTACTTTTTATTTATTAATCCCCATAATTTTTTCAATAGCAACTGAAACACAGGTTAAACAAACCTGATGTTACTAAATTTTCATATTACTGAGAAACACTATTGCACTGCAGTTCACTCCAGTGGTTATTAATAAAAGTCATTGCCCTGGCAGGATTTAACAGAATAAAATATGCAAGGTCACTGCTCTAGAACAGTGATTCTCCACAGTTTCGCCCAGCATACCCCTTATTATTCATTTTATGAAAATAGTACCACCGCTCTAGCTCGCAAATGATGTTTCGGAACATTAGAACTATTTTAGTACAGAATTTTATGACCTTTATACTGTATAACACATATTTCAGATAAAACGTATCACTTAAGATTTATTTTCAAAAAACCGTTTATCGGGCCCTTTGACCTTAAATTAAATTTTTAGCACAAATGGGATAGATGAGGGCTTTTGATACTTCATTTGAAATGATGTCCATAAGGTGTATGCCATATTTCATCTGTATGCAAATTTTTGCCGAACTTCGCCTTTTTTGTAGTTTTCCTGGGCCATTATGATGCTCTCCCCAAACATTCCCAATTCCTAGATATAAAAATATGTGAATTGGTTTTCATTTGGTCCCTCTTACCCATCCCGGTTTCAAAAGACAACAGTAAATATTTCAAAATTCAATTTCAAATTTCCCTTTTACTTTTCTTTCCTTTCATCTAACATACGGCGAGATAAAATATGAAAATATTTGACATATTTCAGCAGTAGTCGACATATTTTAGCATTTCGACATAAATGTAGCAGGAGGTAGCTTTTGCCCGTGGATTTGAAGGGATAAAATTTCGTATCTTTGACGTGTTGAGGAAGGGAATTACACAGATCGATACCTGATTGATACGGCACTTTTTGGCAAAAAATGTTTGACACTTCAGGAGGATGAATTTGACTAGTGCGACTTGTGTGAACGAGACTATTTCTTACGAAGCAAGGGTGGCACTTAAGTAATTCAGACTTAACAAACAATCGTTTCAAAAACATAAATGTATTAAAGTGTTAAAATTTTCGATTCCCTAAATAAATGTTGAAAATAGTTTAGGATGGGGTGAGATTTACATACTATTCGAACAATCCTCTTCTGTATTCTCAAAGTTTGATAGTCTGTGCGGAATTGTCACAACAGAAAACGCCGTACAGTAAATGGGAGTAAATGTTTGCAAAATATACAGTGGGAATATATGGAAAAACAAAATTGACTAAAATCCGAAAGCACAAACAATTTCTTCAATTTGGAATTTTGATTATGAAGTGAAAATTCCATTTTAGGTTGTCCATATTAAGACTTTAGCATTTTGTTTTTAGTTTAATTGGGTTTTATTTTACGAAAGAGATACCTGGGGTAAAGATTTCGTGATACCAATGTGAAATGACAATTCATCATTGTTTACAATGAGACGATCTGCACGAACCAAGAACTAAACAAAACTTTTTGAGTTTTGACACGTTCACATAGTAAATTGGTGTCATCTGAAAAGGTAGCCATTTTGCAATCAAATGTGCAGGATGCAGTTGCGTACCTAGGCGGGGGCGGTCCGTCCCAGAACTCATCATGGAAGGGGTCTCCCAAATTGGTCTCCAAATATTATTTAAACTGCAAATTTGAACAAAATTATCCGAAATATTTTTAAAACCGTAAACTAATGGAGAATTTCGAGATCCACGACATCGAATGCTTTATACAAATCAAGAAAAATTCCCTGCGGATTATCTTAATGGGAAGAAAACATCGCGTTGTTAGTGGAGAAAGATTTCCACTGAAGTTTTTTTTTTTTTTTTTTGTGGNTAGAGCCTCGTGAAGTAAAGTAATCTCAACAAAAATTCGTAATTTATTCATACCTTTGGGTATGAGGTCTCATTTTCGAGGTTCTTATTTTAAATGTGCACGACCGATGGGTTTCCTGCTATAACTCGTGAACTTGCAATCAAAACGAAACGTGAATTTCGTAGTGCTTCGTACTTGTTGTAACATGGAATTCTTACCAATTCCGAAGTACTCCATTGCGTCCACGTTTTTCACAAGTGCTCCACTAGCATGATTTCAAAATGTGATTTTTGGAAAATCAATTTTATGAAAATTGAGCGTTTACTAGAAAAGTTTTTCGCTGCGTTACCAATACATCGATTTAACATAAATGCACCGCAATCTAAGTTAGAAATGAACATATTTGAAACGAACATACAATTTGTAGTCATTGTGTAACTTACAAAATAAACTGTAACAAAATTCAGACCATTGTGTCAACTTGTATTTTTGATACCGACTTCCGGTCGTATACGTTCCTTCTCTTTGAATAGACGTAGATAACAAATGTTTCATAACTGCGTTTACGAGTAGTTTTTCTAATGAGTTCCTTATTTTCGAGATAAATCGAACAGTCGAACAGTACATTCTAACAGAAAATATGACTAATTAATTAGCACTTAAAAGTCAAGAATTATGGCAATCACAACCCTCAAATTTCATTTAATTAAAAACTTGCCATGAAATAAATTCTAAAACATAAGGAATAGTCATAAAAATAGTAAGATAGCAATCTCGGACATGAATATAATATACACTAAACAAATGGCTTGAATTACAAACTTGTATTTCTTTAACGAATACGAAGTTAAAATGGTCGGAGAAGTGTGGAAAATTAATAACCTGTAGCTAGTGTCATACGGAGTCTTTACTGGGGGACGAGATGATGGACCTTCCAAGACGATAGTATCATATACCAGGATTTTTAAGATAGTATGCACTTCCTGCTGTAACTTTATTGCAAATTTATGCCGTAACCCAAATAGCTTGTAAAAGTGTTACCAATTTTTATACACTAAATTTGCATGTTATATAGCAAACGTAATACAAATTTGTATAATAATTTCTGCATATTACAAGCACTGGTTGAAGCGACTCGCAACACTTGGTTAAAGTGTTAAAATTTTCGATTCCCTAAATAAATGTTGAAAATAGTTTAGGATGGGGTGAGATTTACATACTATTCGAACAATCCTCTTCAGTATTCTCAAAGTTTGATAGTCTGAGCGGAATTGTCCCAACAGAAAATGCCGTACAGTAAATGGGAGTAAATGTTTGCAAAATATACAGTGGGAATATATGGAAAAACGAAATTGGCTAAAATTCCGAAAGCATAACACAATTTCATCAATTTGGAATTTTGATTATGAAGTGACAATTCCATTTTAGGTTGTCCACATTAAGACGTTAGCATTTTGTTTTTAGTTTAATTGGGTTTAATTTTAATATAGCAAACAAAAAGGTCACATTTTTCGCGTACATTTCGATTTATATTTTTAAAATGTCAAGATTTGGGTAATTAGAGACTTATGCAGTTTCTTTGACTAATTAAAACGGCCCATATGACAAAACAAGCATTTCTGTTCGTGAATGGCCCACAAGAAAATTTAACAGGATGAAGACCAATGAAGGTTTGTTCCATATTTTTTAATAGCTCTGAACCATACGTATAGCACATTCGGCCAAAATACAGCAATTAGATTCTTTTTCAGAAACGTGATGAAGCAGAGACACAAAATATGGATCTGCAAGAATTGCAGTCCTAAAACGATACAGTGATGTGACCAAACAGTCCATTCAGGGCGTTTTAAACAGTTCTTTTCAAGACTGCTTAAATTGTTCTTTTCTGAGCTACATCAATTTCTAATTGTTTATATTTCGAAATTAATAACACGGTAAATTGAATCAGCGTCATCGATGATTCGTCAGTGGAGGTGATGTGGGAGTGTTAATGAGCAAATTTGGCATAGTTGTAGATGTTTCAGCCAACGAAGCAGTTCGTACGGAACCGTACCTCAAATTGCATAAGTCTGACTTTTTTTTTATCTAAAAGTCTTAACTATTTTTTTTAAATCTAGAAATACAAAAATATAGTTGAAAAAAGTGTGTGCTTTATGTTTGTTAAACTAAAAAATCATTTTTTTAAATTATTTCAATCAAAAACTTGTAAAAAAATAAGAAAAATCCAAACTTTCAATTTTAAACTTTCAAGCATCATAGGCACCAAGGCCGCAGGGATACGCAAGAAGTTTTTATGTTGTCATGCGAAGGGTGACTTAGGTACTTACCAGTATATAAGGTTTGACTGCTACACTTTGACACTGAACGATTTTCTCCCATATATTATTTTCTAAATACTACTTGTGTGTGTGTGTGGGGGGGGGGGGGGGGNAATCAATTTTCTATTGAAAGCAATTTTTTGTTGAGCGAAATTGGAACTTATGATTCTAAGTCCACCTTTTTAAAATCCGGACCACTGCGACTTTTCACAGGACTTTTACCCGCTTCACAGAGGATGGGGCGTTCTTGAGACGTCTGAAATTTGTTTTTTCTACGTGCTTAATGCCAGGCAGGCGAATTTCTATTCATTTACGGGTTGCCATATTTCCTTCCATACGTTGTATAGTCTCTATGTAAGTTGAAAACTGTTCTTTAACTCACTAGTACAGCCTTCATTTATTGCTTCTCGGATTAAGAAAAACTCTTCAAGACAGTTGTTTTAAAGAATATATCCTAAACAAAATCCTTGATTAAGATTTTATTTTATAACTTTCATATATTTGTTGTTTCATATAATGATGAAACAACTTTCATATAATGATGACTGCATTAAGAATATATTTTCGTGAATAATTTGATTTGAATATTTATAAATTTGATTTTGTCATAAAATCCTTATCCTTTAATATGTATTTGTGATTTTAAACAATTAATTAATTTGGCCACTATTTAAAAAATGTTAATTATTTATTTGACGAGCTGATGTATATTAGTTTTAAAATGTATACATTTGATCTTTTAATAATTTTACATTTTAGCTTCCCCCCCCCCTTCGCCTTGATCCGCCACTGATCATGCCTAAATACATTCGTCCTTAACGTCATTAATTTATTATCCACGTAGAGCAGATAGTTGTGGTATAAATTTCCTGGGAAACTTTCAAAAAAAAAAAAAAAAAAAAAAAAAANCAAGGCACAATTAATTTTAATTGTATCAAACGAGGTTTACAACTTCCGTCCCCAAGGACGGAATGCGAGCGCACTTACTGCGGAACGTCCACGCAAAAACACATAAATAAATAAAATTTATTGTCAAAGAAGCAGCTAAAAACTGCGTATGACCACGTGGAGGACAATAAACTAATTTACTCTCCGGAAGGAAGGAAGCAAGCAAGGGACCATCCAATCAATTTCGATCAAGGCAGAGGCGGATTTAACATTTCAACACACTCCTAACGATAAAAAAATTAAATAATAAAAATGCACACACTGAATTATTATGACGTATCAGGGTTGTAATATAATTACCAGGTCAGAACCAACGAACAAGAAATAAACACGTTTTCACTCATACATACAAGGACAATATGCACAATACGTCGGAGTAAAAATATTTTCTTTCTAGGGACTACAATTTCTTGAAGTCTTTCTAAACATTTCTTTGTGCAAAATTCATTCCAATTTTTTATTCACTTTGCCGTCTACGGATAGCCAATCGAGGTGAAAACACAATCATGAAATGTTTTATCCATTTTCAGGTATAAAAGAAATAATTTTCTAGAAACGCATTTGACGCCAACGTGTCTGCTACCGACAAATGATAAACATTACATCAACAATATAAATTCAGTAGTTTCGTTTTTCGTGAAATACAACTTAGATGTATCGAGACCAACGGTGAACGCCAGAGGGCTTACACTCACTTATCAATGCATGTACATATTTGAATCGCTCAATCCAATGAATTTTCAGTTTGACCGATAAACCAGAAACGTCACTAAGACTCATCACGGCGCGCGATGCCACAAATGTCGCACATATGCGCACACGCTAACACAAGCATCTCCATATATGAATAGATCCCGAGAGGAAGCTCCAGTACTTCGAAACGAGTCAATTAAAGGTATATCCTACATTAATAAAGGCGAAAAGTATAAGCGGGAACCAATGTTCAAATAATGATCAGAAATGTGAGAACGATTTGAATTATGTAAGAATGTTCCGAATCAAAAATGCAGATTAGTAACTACTATTTAATGCACAAATTGAATGGCATAATGAATCAAGTGAAATAAATAACACTTGAACCGCCACAACCTCTGATTTTATTCAATTTGAACCATTCTGAGTGCTTTTTCACTCAGTAACAAAGGAATTGCTAGTTAGAAAAATTCAACTTCAAATAAGGTCTGTGTGATTAAGGCTTAATAAACAATTTGTCATGTCATTAGCTATTTTTCTTACATTTAGCTCATTCTGACGCATGAATAATAACGCAATTGAAGAGAGCAACACCGGTAAATGCAACAAAAAGACATCGAACACTAAATAACAATTCCACCTCCACGTAGTGTACGTGATTATTTTTTACGAAAATATCAAGTCATAAGGCTCAGTAATTTTGTAACTATAGTCGAAAAGTTGTAATTTTACTTACTGTTCGTTTCTTTTGCAGGTTCGCAGTCACCAAACACACACAAAGCCACTAAATGCAAAATAGTCCAATATACAGCGGAATTCCACATTGTCCACAATAATTTTGTAAAAATTTATTTATTTTTATTGCACCCTACGAATAACATAGCAAGAAAACGATCATTGTTGAAATATAATGAGCACGAGACCAAATCGACAACAACAACGGCACCCTACCGACACCCGCATCACGAACAAATACGAAATACGAATGACTTTGTACATGGAGGGGTGTGTTACACAGTCAAAGAAGAAAAGAGAAAGATAAGTACATTCATTGTGGGGACGGTAGTTATTGGAATTAAACTGAAAGCTATGGCTCTTTAATTAGTAGAAAACAGATACAGAACTTTCTCGTCTTGAAAATTTTTCCTATGGGCAATAATGAGTAGACCCAATCGGTTTCAATATCAATGGCATGCGTTTGAATTCTGTAATACTGAGTGAGCTATCTTTACCCTTAAGTTACACCCAGCATCCACCTACTCCATCTGTGTACTGAATTTCTTTCACGCATTTCTCCCTTCAAAGTAAGTTATTCTTGAAAAAAATATAAATATGTTTATTAAATTTGTATTTATTCTCCATTTCAGAAAGACGAACGCGAATCGCTCGATGTTTTCGAGCGATTTTCATTTGTTTCTCAAGTTGGTAATAATTTTTTAAATATTAACCAGTTGTTTGACCCGTACTCCACCACTCTGATGACAAGAGTCTTTAAACATACATAAATAGAAACTCGTAGATCTCGTTAGATCTAATCTCGAAGAAATAGAAACAGAATTGAAACGGGAGTTGTGAGCAGTTGCGGGTTATGGTCTTTAAATAGTGCGCACATCGATAAAGAAAGTATACGAAAAAAACTGAAAGTATAGTTTTATATTGACAGTCCCGGAGTGCCTAGCATTAGGTTAATTGATAATATTCCATACTATTACTATATTATTTTCATTTTAAGAGCAGAGATTCACTAATATTGATGGCTTCTGCCACTTTTTATGAAAAGAATTCGTTTTTTTTTTGTGTTTAAAAGTTGAGATCCGCTCTAGTCAAGTAGTTTTTATCACAAATTATGTTTTAAATTGTTTTAGCTATGGGAGGAGGTGGTCATGGGCATGGTACGCCACCAGTACCAGATTGGAAGATTTATAAAGTTGAAGATGCTCCGGAGTTGATGAGAGTTAGGAATGCACTTGCACAGAAAGGGTTGAAAGACCCTTGGCTAAGGTAAAAGATATTTTGAAAGAATGGAAAATATACTTTCAAATTCTGCTCCCAAAATAGAAAATTATTTTTACTCGCAGGAATGAAGTATGGCGATACCACTCAAGTTTTGGTAATTCTGTCAGGCAAAGATTAGCTCAATTTCTGTTCCGTGGATTTAAGTATGGGTTTGCTGCATTTCTTGTCACCATTGGTGTTGAGAAGATTCTGGAAAAGACTGGACATGGAGGAGGACATGGACATGGTCATTAAACTTTGTCAGTACTCAATAGTGGTGATTTGTCGTATGTACATTAATGAACATAATAGTAAAATAGATATGTATCTCTTTTCTTGTTTGTAATTTTTTTGAAGATGTATTAAAGTTTCTATTGGAACAGATAGCACTGAATTTCAATAAATTGTGCATTATGCTGTTCAGTTATATTGTGCTTACTTCCAAATTGAGTGGTAGTCCCAAAATAATAGGCATCTGGAAGGCAAAAACTTTTCATCACACACTTTTATAATAGGCTGCCTTGATCCAACATTTAGATAAATAATTCAAGTTCATTATTATTCTGTTAGTAGTAATTGTGACATATTACAATTAACAATTATTTAAAGAGTGGTGGCCAATATTTGAAACTAATTTTGATTAGTTTATAGGTAAAGATAATGTGTTCTCAAATAAAAGTATGCTCAATTAATCAAAATCCATGGTATGATGTAGGAAAGTTTAATAATTAATATTGGGAATACACTGCAAGAAATTGTATTACAGGAATAATGTTCTTGTGGCTGTTTCATGCTTGGAACTCTCGCATTACTTTTCCCTGACGAATGTGACACTTTTGCCCAAAGATTCAATCTCTGCAGTGAAGCTACAAATAACTTCAGGAGGATTAATTTTTCCCTCTTGACAGAGATAAGACGTACTCAAGAGACAGAAGTGCTAAAGACTGTGTTCGAAAATATACCTACAATGAAGAATTGTCTATACTTTTCTTATTGAAGATCACACCACATTCCTCTGTTAAGCTATTGGGGGTTTTATGTTGTAATTACTTTTGTTAACTTTCCTTTTCTCATGAAAGTATTCAAGAACGAACCAATGTCAAGGTGACATTGTCAGACCATAATTAATTGATGAGTACATGGAAGTTGCTAAATGTGTGTAATTATAGCACTTCAGTCTTTAAATTTAAACTCTTTTTTTCTCCTTTAATACATGCTGTCAGAGTAAAAATTCCATATTTACTAAACAAAAGCAGTCAGTCAGGAGCTAACTTGAAAGTGGACAGCAGTGAGAGTTACGACTATTGCCATATCCATAACAATGTAAGCATGACTATTCAACTTCCATAACAACCCCACTAACAAAGCTTGTCCCTCTCTTCATCTTCATATACATACATATGTATAAAAAAGTCTTGTAATATCTGGAATTAAAAAAAAAAAATAATATACCATATCAAAGTTTTTAATAGATGAAATGGATACCTTACTCTTCATACCTTTCGGCATATCTTGTGTTCTGGCACCTAGAATCTTGATGTAACATTTTAAGTCTACTATTACAATATATTTATTTTACTGCTATTGAATGTTAATAACAATTTGAAAATTGATCACAAGAAATTCTAAATTAAATTTTTCAACACAACTATGTAATAATACTTTACAAACTAATAAAATATTGTTGAAGTACTGTTAGTCACACACTCCACTAAGATTTTCATTAGGATCCCCAGAATGCTTCAAGATACATAATCTCCTGTCTTTACCACAGCTATAAAAATTAGTGTCTCTAGGATTGTGAATTATAAGCGATGGGGCTATAAAATTTTACAGTAAATAGACACCTTATTAAATTATACATGATTATACACTTCATATACACAAAATAAATGAAAAAAATACATATTCGCCACAACACAAGTGCACATTTTTTCCCACGCATCACAGTTCCAATATTGGTGAAAGGTCCTTTCTCTTGCATCACCTAATGAGCTGTCTCTGCTTAAAACTAGAATTTTATACTTTTTAATAATATTTTTTACTTTGATGCTTTGTGTAAGTACCTGTGAAAGACATAATAGCTACAAACTTTATACAACAATTTTGTTCATTAAAAAAAAATTATCCAGTATAACGGATGGGAAAGGTACCAATTAATATGCAGTTTTCATGTATTAACCAACAAAATAACAAATAGGAGAAACAAATTACAAACCAACTATGACTTAAAACAATCTTCATTCCTGTGAATAACAAATTAATATCAAATGTGTGACATACTTTTGAAAATTAGTACAATTGACTGGATCATATCCATCATTATTGTTAAAGTTCAGAAAATGTCATTTGGAATTTGAACCTAATTTTTGAGAATACTTATCAAATTCAATAATTTTTATTTTTATCTTCCTAAGACTGTGAATAGAAAAAAATGCATATTTTGGGCAAGTACAGTTAATTGTGAAAGAAATCATGATCAGATTTTATTTCTCTTCAATTTTTTAATCTGTAGATAATATTTTGATGGAATAGCTCAGGAGTGACTGGAGACCTTTCTTTTCAGAAATGTTGAAATAGTATTAGTACTTATGATGCTTGATTGCCTAAAGCTTTAAGAAATTAATATTTCATACTTCAAAAATATCTGTTATTTATCTTCAAAGTACAGGATAAGTGACCAAGGAAGGGTCTTTTGAAGTTATGCTTTTTTAATTATGAATTTAAATGAAATTTTTGTTGTTGTTGTTTCAAGTACTAACCTTTTTTTATATAAAAGCTTGTTTTAAAAAAAGCTTTTTATACTTTTTATTTTATACATTTTAGCACTCAATTTTGTTTTTCCATTTGCCATTAGGAATTTCCAGTGCTCATCTCGCATCCATCATCAGACTCGTTATTTTCAATCAAGCTGAAATTTTATAGATATGGGTTCTTTGTTTTATGCGTTTAAGAAACGTGGAAACCGTCTTTAAATTGTAAAATTTGTATGAATGGTTTAGATTTTATAAGTGTTTATTAATTAATAACTTGCATCACAGCCACTGCTGAGGTGTGTTGCCACAGAAGGATAATTGATAAACGAAATGGATACTGACAATATAGCCTTATATGATACCAAACTACTAACCGATTGGTGTTGACCCTGGTATTGGTCATATTGAATTATTTTTGTCTCTCCCTTTCCATCCTAGGTGAACCATGCCCCGATGCGATCTGAACTTGAGCTTAATGGCATTGGTAGTGTTATTATAAATCCTGGAACTATGGATCTGAAGCGAATTGTTCTTTTTCAATTTTTTCATTCATCCTCTTTCAACCCATTTCCCTCTCCTCCTCTATTCTCGTTGGGGGCTAAATTGGACTCTGACCTGACCAATATCAGAGGTGACACCATTCATTTCAACTACATCGAATACAGTGAATTTGTCTCAAGTATGTCATTTCCGATAATTCTAACACACTATCACCTTCCCTAGGAATGCTAGTAGTGTATCGACTTACTCCCTGGTTTTATTAGTGCCAATACATTGAAACCTCGATACACAAAGGCAGGTGTTATTATTATTATTATGTTTTGTTGGATGGGGTTAGGGATATGTGTGTTATATTGAAGTATTTAGTTGTCATCTATAAGCTTAATATAATGGTTTTACTGTATACAACATCTAGCTCAAGTAAAATGGTGAACCTTCCATAGAAGAAAAATTCTGCTTGTCTTTCAAATTGGATGAATTTTTATACATCATCCCCTTCTCGCCCTCTACCAAAAGGATGTTCATTGCTCGGGGGGTGATTGTGGGCTCAAGTTACATTGAGGGTGTTACTCTTCCTTCAGTGATCCAGTCCTTTGGGGTGCCAGGGTTGTCTTATCCCCACAGTGCAGATATTCAGTCGTGTTTGGTTGTTATTATTCCAGGCAACCTTCAGTTATAATGGAATATACACTCATACATACATACATGATTATAGGCGTCCATCGTGTCTGATGATGCCACTTGCCAATTGTCTTCTGCATTCCTTGTTTCTCATATGAGCCTTCAATCCGGCCTTGTTTTTACATTTGCGGCTGCAGGCAGGGCAAGTCAAATTGTCGGGGTGTGTTAAGTCTGGTGGAGATGGAGGTGTTGGATTTGGAAGAGATGCTGAAGAAAGCGTATCCTGCATGGGTGTGATATTATTACAGGAAGCTGGCAGGAGTGGGGTCTTGATAGGTTTCCTGCTGTTGTCTTGTGGGATATCTGGGTGTTTATGGCAAAGATGGCTTGTCATCCCGGCTTTACTCCTTGTTGTTTGTTGGCAATGTCTGCATGTCAATGGATCATCTAAAGTGTTCACAGGTTCTGTTATAGGATGTTTTTGAGTTACGTAAGACATTATGTATTGCCTTCCTTGTCTTTTGAAGGAGCAGAGAGGACAGCTCCATTCAAAGTTCTCTTCAATATTGTGTTTCTCTACTCTGTTGGTTTTGGCCTTTTCTACTTTTCTGTTGTGGTTGCTTTGTATTAGTCCTTTCACAGCACTTCTCCATTTTTCCCTGTTAGCAGCAGTTTCTCTCCAAGTAGTTGTACTAATACCCAACTGTTTCAAATCTTGCTTCACAGCATCAGTCCATCTTCGTTTAGGTTTACAACGAGCTCTTTGTCCAGTTTTAAGTTCACAGAACGCTATTTTATGCGGCAGGCGATCCTCCTGCATCCTACTGACATGTCCTAGCCAGCGGAGGCGCCTGTTTTGGACAAGGTCTTCAATAATCAATATGTTCGCTCGCTCTAGTATAATCTCATTGGGAATATATTCTCTCCAACTGATCTTGAGTATGGTCGCAAGCAACGCATATAGAAACTGTTCTTTTAATGTATTTTTTTTTGTTTTTTTTGTGGGGCTTTAGGGCTCGTCAACATCAAAGGTCATTAGAGCCCTACTTTAATGTAGTCCAACATTCTGCTGAGTAGAGAAGAGTACTGATAACTACCGTCTCATAGATGGATAATTTTGTTGTTAAACTCAGATTATGTGACTTCCAAACTCTGTGATACAGCTTTCCTATCTGTGATACAGATACATACATACATACATACATACATACATACATACATACATACATACCTCCACACCTCCATTTCACCACCTTCAGGGGTAGATTTTTGTACAATGGTACCATAATCATTTATCACCATGAAAATCACACATGTCTGAAATTACAGCTCAGTTGGTTGGTTTAAAATTCAGTAGCAAGATATTGACCCAAACATATTTACAGGTGAAAAGCTATTTTTAATTTAATTAATTAGGCAACTGTTTTCTGTAATTTCCTATAATCTTTGTGCTTAGATATTTGATGAATTCAGGAGGGTTTTTTTTAGTGGGTATGGTTGAGGTATTCGGTGAGTCCCACACCTGGGGAAGAGTCATGTCTGCTGTTCCCTATGGTGCGAAACTGCATTTTTTTCCCCATCTGCAAGGGTTCTAGTGACCTAGATGTTGGCAATCCTTAAAGCCCCAAATTTAAAAAAATGAAATATAAGCTTGTAAATTAGAAATGAACTCTGAAAAAGACCACAAGAAATACCAATAGTACATCAAATCAGAAAAGGAGAGTATAATAAAAAAATGTGGTACTGATTAAATCACACTTTAACACTTTAAGAAAATCGATACATTCTATTGAGAAGCAAGCCTCAACTGGAACCAACCAGAGCAAGAAATCTAGACACACCTGGAGGAGGAATGTGCTCAACAAAATAAACAAGTGTGTAATAACATGGAAAGAGATAAAAGGAACAGCATCAAATAGTCAGATGACAAGCTATCACTGAGACATTGTATTCCAAAGAGAAGTGAAAGAGTTCAATGATGATATGATCTCAATAGAATACATGCCAAATATG
The DNA here is from genome assembly GCA_002313205.1 of Laupala kohalensis. Classification (NCBI taxonomy): domain Eukaryota; kingdom Metazoa; phylum Arthropoda; class Insecta; order Orthoptera; family Trigonidiidae; genus Laupala; species Laupala kohalensis. The sequence continues at coordinate 39,830 of NNCF01128364.1, forward strand.
ATTTGATTTGCACACAACTTCGCTGATCAGAATCCAATCACACCATTGACTAGCTGAGTACCCACTGCTTCATTATCATAAATTATGTGATTTCGTACAAATATTCTTTCTTCAATCAACGTTGCTGTCAAGTGTGTATTCATTCATAACAGTGGTTTGTGGTATTGATACATAGTGTTCATTAGTATCTTTAAACTCTTTTCACAGATTCAAAGGGAAAAATGTTCATTTTCAAGAATTCAGTTTGAAACACTGGAGTACTCATCTAAAAGCCTACAGCCAAACTTCTGACCAATATTAATTGTTCCACTAGTACAATATCTATTCAGTAGTGCAGAATACTAAACAATAAAACTTAATAATAAGACATGGAATGTGTTACAATTGTTTATTACTAATATACAGGCTTTCTAAGCAAGAAAATTGGTAGTTAGAAAATCTATATTCTCATCCCTCTTATGAGGGTCTTGGTTGCAGTTACTATCGACTGACATTAAAAGAAGCTCAGAAAGCTACCCAGCTTAGATGTCTGTAATAGTTTACACACTAACTAACGAAACCATGAATAATTTGTTAAAACCTATTTCACCTACAAAATATTAGTACATAGTAAATCTATGAATTCAAATGAATATTCCTAATATTGCTAATATCACTGAATAATTTAAAAGAGCAAAACAAGAAAATTTTATCACTATTTCACAGCCATGGACGTCTAAATACACTATAGTACTAGTTATTTAGTTCGGCTCATTTCGTAAGTTCTCCACATCACGCTGGGAGGTAAGGAAAATTTAAAAGAAAATTGTACTTCCAAATACGAATGGGGATCGTCCGGCACTTTCTATTTGTTTCTAAATATACGATTATCACAATCTTATAATATCTAAATAATAGAAGGGGGATAGAAGACGGATTTTCGTGACAATACTAAAGGCGGCTCCACGCATTCGCTATTCGGCGAACTCCGAGCAACCGAACAGTGAATCCCGAGCAACAGCGACTTGTTCGGGTTATTTCCCGAGTATTCACCTATTGGCGAGCACACTGATCCAGACATGAGCAATTTGCCGAGCACGTGCTCGCTCTGGGAACAACGAATATTCGTGTAATGATTAGAGGTTATGGAGAATGAATCTGATGTAATCACACACTCTGTTGTGTAAATGGTCCTTATCTATTCTTAATTCAATCAATGAAATTAATTTTTATTCCATATGGATTTAGCTATGGTAATCTCGAAATTAAGATCCTTATAATAATTATAGTTTTCATCCACTCAAAAAGAATATTATATAATTATCTTCATTTGTGTCTCCACAACATCCCACTCTATTTATTTATTCAAATATCTTTCATTACATTTAAGTGTTTTATTTATTATCACAGTATTTTTTATTTTCAAATTTTTTATTTCCTGAACATTTCATGTACATGAAATATACGCTAATACTACTAAGAAAATAAGATAACGTCAATACTGTGAAACTTTAGGACGCTTAATAAAAGTAAAGTGAATAAAAATGTTTGCGGTTTAAATCTCACCAAATAAACTTTATAGTCACAAAGCAGTTGCAAACTGCATATGAACACGTTGGAGATAATAAATGAAGTTTCTCCATCACTACTCCAAATTTCTCTATTTTATCACTTCTAAAAACACTTATTACTTTGTACTATAAAGAGAAAAATTACGAATTATTATTTTCAACGATTACTTACTCGAAGTAACTTCAAAGCGTATTACTCGTATATTCGCGATCCTTGGTATTCGTAAAAGCACGAATATGTGGACTACCACGAACAGGTCACTCGCGAATATTCGCCTATGCTCGGCTTCCTTCGATGTGTCTCAAAAAGACAGACACGCTGCGAGAAAAGGCGAGCACCGGTGTTCATGATGCGACGAATAGCGAGCAACCCATCCACACTAGTCGCTATTCGGCGAGCAGTTGCTCGGAGTTAGCCGAATAGCGAATGTGTGGAGCCGCCTTAAGGCTTTAGACCAGGGGTGGCCAACCCAAATTATTTTGCCGGCAACTTTGGAAATTCATCATAACTCCGCGGGCCGCATATAATTATATATCCTCATATTAGATTTAGAGCACTATAGAAATTTTTGGGGGGTGAAAAATTGAAACATAATGAGTTGTTATTATTATTGTTTACTATTATTCTTACATGTAAACATAGATAATATAATAATGATGCTAAATGCACATTGTAAAGAAATATATAACTCTAAAAATGAAATATAAAAAATATATAAATATAAATGAAACCATTAAAAAATATTTATTTTACTAGTGCGATATTTTTCTCCACTCTTTCACTTAGCTTTTGCAAATCGATCTCGTAATTGATGTTGCAGGTCAGTGTCCATTATGTTTGAGCGTGTTTTGTGTTTGGTCAATTTCATTTTCGAGAGAAAGAGTTAAGGAGTTAAAGAGAGAGAAACAGAGAAAGAATTAAAGAGAGAGAAAGAAGAAGAAAAACATTCACAGGTGTAAGTTGAACCAAAAGCGCTAACAACTTTTTGTGCCAGATTTCTCAAATTGGAAAATGTCTCTTTTGTGACGTAAGTGTTATAAAAATCTATTTTTTATTCTGATGTTTCAAAAATGTGTTTTAATTCAATATTGCACTGTAAGTCAACCAGTTCCATTTGGAGATATTCTGGGGCCAACTCGATTTCAACATGAAAGGGAGATGAATATATTTTAAAAATTTTGTTGTATTTGTCTAACTAAATTACTGAATCGGCTTTCAAAAACAGCTGTAAGTTTTCTTATTTCTATTGCATATTTGATGTAATTGTTACATTTTGATTTCTTAAATTCTTTCAACAATGGAAAGTGGTGAGCGTTATTACTTTTCAATTGTGATTCAAATAACAATTTCTTCTGAAATGCTTTGATGTGATTAAATGTATCAATTATAAGGTATCTTTTCCTTGCAATGATATATTTAATTGAGTTTTTCGACAATATCCACTAAAAAGCATAAATCCAATAACTTAATTCTGGTACAAGTCTTTGCTTGTCATTCATAAACAAGCCAATTTCTTCTCATAACTCATAAAACTGCTGTAAACATCTTCCACGACTTAACCATCTGACTTGACTGAAGTACACATCGTCACCATATTCAGAATCTAATTCTCTCAGGAACTCCTTAAATTGTCAATGCAGAAGTGTATGTGATCAAATGTAATTCACTGTTTTTATAACTACTTGCATAACATTATCCATCAATAATACTTGGACACATAAATTTTGTTGATAAATCAAACAGTGGATTATAATTAAATCCTCTCTTTTGGAGTGGTTACTAGTTGTTGTTGGATTCTATCTTATCGCTTAGTAATTTTATAGCTCCTCTTTCCTTTACCTATCATAGCAAGTGATATATCAGTTGATATATCAGAAAGATTTTCCAAATCCAAGTTGTTTTCGCATAAACAGTTTTCAACAGCATGGAAAATATCTTCTCCTGTTGTTGTACATTTTAAACTTATCAAATTTAACATTTCTTCAGTTACCTGAAATGATTCATTTACTCCATGAAGGAACACTACAATCTGAGCTGAGTCTGAAATGTCTGTGCTCTCATCAAATACCAAGGAGAAATATTGAATTCTGTCATGCGCAGATTTAAGATAATTTCATATGAAATATCATTAATTCGACGACACTCGGTTTGCAGAGATAGGCTTAGGTTCAAAAACAGTTTACTTTTATCAGGCAAAATATCCTTCACAAAGCTTCCAAACATTCTTTCACAAATTCACCATCCGAAAATGTTATCATTTTTATTGCAATCAAAAATGAAACAGAATATCTTGCCTTAACAATATTGGAAGGTTGCTGTAAAACTGCACCAAATATTTTTTGTTGAGCCTTTAATTGTGACTTAAACTCCTTGAGCTTCAATTGTTTCACTCCTTTATTGAATTTCAAATAATCCTTATGTTTTGTTTCGTAATGCCTCTTAACATCATATTCCTTAAATACAGCAACAACCTCTCAGCAAATTAAACACAATAATTTTGTATTTTGAACTATGAAGAACTACTTTTCTTCCCATTCCTCGCTATACTTTCTATTTTCGTCCACTATTCTTCTTTTCTTTGCAATCATACTGGGAATAAGGGAGATATTAAATATATCTATTTTTAATTGTTAAATTAAGTCATTTTTAATTGAATAGGAGTTATTACTTGGCTGTTGTTTTAAATAAGTCATTGAAGTACAGGTATATTAAAATAATTATCCTGCAATCACAGCACACAAAACGAAATCAAAGAGCAAATTTTCACTTGAAACTGAGTCTGCTCTGCTATCAATACTCAACTGTGCACATCATGAGTTTGCAGAATATAATTTAATTATTCTGCGAACTCATAACTGTAAACTCATATATATTGAAATTTTGACACAAAGGTTACTCAAATACATGCACGTTTTTATATAAATATTATATAGCTGTCACACCTGTGACACACAAAATCTTGTTTTTTTAAAATATATATATAAGCAAAATACCACTTGCTGAGTAATCATGAAATATCAGAAACAAAAAATCCTACTAACTTGAAATTTAGCAAATAGGTTCCTTTTAGGCTGTAGACTTCTGCTAAGAAAGCGTTTTACGAAAATCCATCTATTAGAGTTGATAAAAATTTTGAACTACCAATGCTGTTAAGTTGAAGTTGACATCACATCGTGGCACTGTATTCTTAGAGCTGGGGTGGGAAAGCAAGATGACGTAAAAAGACCAATATTAGGGTCGAGTTCATGGTTTTTGTGAATTCTGATATGAATAATCGTTTTTCCAATGACATTATGTTACATTATGTTACATTATGTTTATTATGCACGACATCTCTAAAGGTGAGGGTTGGGAAGTGTGTGGCACGAAAAATTATCGAAAATGTCAGGTAACAAAGGATTTTACAAAAGTTCACCCCTAAGGGAGTGAAATGGGAAGTTGGTGTTAACTAAAACCTTTTTCTCAATTACATAAGTGAAAACAAGATTTATTATTACACACCAATACTATCAAACCTGCACCATTAATGGATAAAATGTGAGAAAGAATAAAGTTACAGACACAATACAAAATCCACATGAGCAAAGCCTCATGTGCACTCAGCTTGTTAGGTACAAAAAAGGATTGTTTTGAGCCGAAAGAGAAGGGGTATACTTTGAGATATTTAGGTTTGAAAAGAAAGCAATTTTGTCAAGAACTATTGAATCCAATCAAAATGTTATAAGAATATAAGATTCCTCAAAAAAAAATTTCTATTAGATACATGCATTTGGAAATCTTTTAAAAAAATTCATGTTCAAGAGGTAATGAAACAAATATTGAAAATTTTGTATGAAAAAAAAAAAAAAATAGATAAAGAGAAAAAAGCTCTGAAAAATCACAGACTGCATCTTGAGGTCTACAAATTTGAACGAGTCCTTTATTTCAGAAAAATAATTCAATAAAATGATTTTGAACAAATTTTCCCAACCAGACCATCCTTGATGTGATTTGGCCAATTCCTCAAAATACTTGATGTGGAATTGGCCATCAGTAATTCGCTAATTTATGTTTTTCTAGGTGAATAATTATCAATGACCACCTTGATCACCAAACAATTGTTGAATGTCATTATTGTGAGAATTAACCTTTCCTAGAACATGGGGGTAATTTGAGAAAATATCATTCCACAGAGCTTCAGCAATTAATGATTGAGCCATCTGTAAAATAATATACAAAATTAATTGGTAATAATCAGATTTGTTAGCTCAAAAAAATTATGCAAGAAAAATTTTATTTTTACTTGAGATGGATGTAAACTATCCACTTGATCAATCAACTGCCATAAAGGTTTTCCTTTCAATTTCCAGTCACGAAGAACTTTATGGAAGGGGTTTTGAAGATAGTATACCTCAAAATTTGTAAATTTATAATGATAGGGAATATTTTGGAGGACTTCATTCAGTTCTTTGGCTCTCTAAAATATTCAAGAAAATTAGAGAATATATATTTTTTAAAGTAATACATAAAAGTTTCAATATACTCATTACTTGGGACGTAAATTGACGTAATGTTTCATTTGGTGTCATCCATCCAACGCATGGGCCTATTTCCATGCATGTAAACCATCGATAAACATCTTTATAACGCACATCTCCTCGTAACTTTCCTGTATATAAGGAAATAATATTAAAAATAACAAGTGAATAATATGCTTAAGTTAACTCTTTGTTTAAAAAAATAAATTAAACATTTTTAAAATACGTAGATCCAGTGACTTACCAAGGGGATGAAAGCGTTCTGCCATTGACGGAAAAATGAATGCGCCATCCACTAATCCAATGAGTAATACATGACTTCCATTTGGCAACAATGTTTGCAATCTTTCCAAAACATAAACTACATTATTTCTAAAATTCACTGGAGTTGTCATATTTTCAATGGTTTTTCTGTAGCTGAAGCAAATAATGACAAGAAAGAGGCATAATAAAACAGATTAACAACATAACTTCAAGGAAGTTTTAATACAAGTCATAATTTTTCAAAGGCAAAAACTTTATTCACTAAGAAGCAAAATTATACAAAACAGAACTGACAAAAAACTTCATTAACTTATCAGAAATATTGCACTAAGAAAGAGTAAATTTAGAATTCATGGACACAAAATGAAAGGCAGAAACTTATTACTTGAAAATATTTATTATGGACTTACCTATTGCACACATCATTACCCACAGCTGCATACAGCAATAAAGTAGGTTTATCAGTAGAAATATTACGGGCCACATTTTCAATGTATGTCATCAAATCAGCACTTGATGCTCCATTCCGGCAAACATTTTGGTAGTCTCTATGATTACATCTGTTTCGAGAATGTAAACGCCAATACAGAGAGTCGGTTTTACCCTAACAATGAGCATCAAAATGAATGAGGAGCGTAGTCAATGACAATGAGTTCATGTCATTAATATTAAGAAAAAAATAAATAAATATAGTATAATGGTGTTCAGGGCTGTCCCTACTATAGGATTATTTATTATAGACGCATGACTTCTAATAGCTGTGGAGAGCACAACAAAAATCGTTCAAAAAACCTGTTAATGCCATAGGATTTGTAATTTTGTCCAGCATATATACATGTGAAACATCCTCCATCTTCTCCGTCGCCTCCATCTTCACACTTAAACAGATTTTCTTTAAACGGAATCGCCGGGACTAACAAACCTAACTACGCCGACTGTGACCGAACAATCGCTGTCGTGAGCCATATTATAATTATCATACCGTAACATACTAATATAACCGGTGGCGGAGAGAAGAAAATAGTGCGGAACAATATATCTTTATAATTACCGTAAATATGAAGAGCGAAGAATACAACTTATATTTGCGGAATCGCAATAATATTTCTAGTAATATGGCATCAATGATTTTTTTCGAACCTTTGTAGGACCATATTCTTATATTTGGCCTGATCGATTGATGGAATGGTCACTTACTTGTTTCCGGAGAGTAACTTAGCTTATTATCCCCCACGTGGTCATATGCAGTTTGCAACTGATTATTTTTTACAATAAAGTTAGTTAGTTAGTTCGCTCGGTTTGTTTATACATTAGCGGCCAGCGGTTTTTTAGTCACCTGCGTTGTTGCCGTGCATATCCAGTCAACAGACTAAACTTCACAGCTGACAAAGTTATATGAGCCCCTAGGGACTCCTTAAAAAAAACTATCCCAACAGCTTGGGAACACTTCGGTTGTAATTCTTTAAGGGATTCAGTGCAGTTGAAAATTCATAGGCAGAATTCGTTCGTACACTTGAATACTGAAACCATGCTGAGCATAGCTTAACGTTCGACGTACCATAGACGACTTGAATTTATACAAATTGCTAATTTAATACAGTACCGAAGGCTGTTGGGACAGTTTGTTTAAGGAGACTCTAGAAATAATAAATCAAAGTAATAAATAAACTTTGTCAAAAAAGCAGTTGCAAACTGTGTATGACCATGTGGGGGCAATAAACTGTTACTCTCCGGAAACAAGCAAGGGACCATCCCATAAATTCCGATAAGGATCCATGGGATCATTTAATATTTATAAAATAAATTATTTAATAAATACATACTGTTATCCATTTATTATTCCAAAGTAAATTGTAAATATTTGTGCAGTAAAAATTCGAGATTAATAAAACAAAGGTATTAATGACATTCCCGCCCAAGGAAAATCCGCCACTACCCGGAGGAAAACCAGAGAAAAACCCGGGCCAGAATGGGGCTACAGATAAAGCACACAACCGTGCAAGGTTATTTCTAACTGTACATAACCTTTCTTCATGAATAAAGAAAGGAATTTAATCAGTATCTAGAGTACTACAACAATGGCGTGATAAAGTATAAGAGATATTAACATCACCTACATCATTCGAAGTCACGTGGAAAACAATATTTATTAGAAAATTGAAATTAATAATTAACTTCTATTATTAAAATCTGTAAATTCTTTCACATTATAGTGCTTACACAAAACATAGATTCCCACCTCCAGCTCTCAGAAAATCTCTGCTAACAATTAACCAACAAAATTAAGGAAGATTCAATAAAAAATGCAGCTTATTGTTGAGGTAAAAAATATCTGATTGGATGCTATAAAAACAGTTTCATTGTCAAGATGACTTTTTATTGGTTAGATCAATAATGCTTTGAATTTGCTAAGTAAAATTCACACTATTCAATAATGCGAATAGTTGTAAGTTGTTTCCGTAAGGAAGAATGTCCAAAAAATGAGAAATTATAAAATACAACACGTATTTCACTCCTTTTCGTTAAGCCGGGCCCTCCCAGAAAACAGCTGACACCGCCTTCAACTGTTCAGTCGATCATGCAGTCCTGTCATTGGCGCTACCTGTCAGCGGAACCGGGAACTTAATCTTTTCAGTTCGTTCCGAACTATTCTCTTTTGAATGCTCTGAATAGATTGGCTCCAGAAAATAATGCCGTATCGTAAATGAGAATAAACATTTGCAAAATACACGTAGCAAGAAACGTGTTGACTAACAATGTTGGCTAAAATTCGGAATGCATAGCACAATTTGCTTAGTTGTAAGAGTACTGAAAAATCTATTGTAGAGTTAGTGATCAGACAGTATTGGGTATTATCATTAACGGGGCCTAACATGGCTATCCAACGTGATATTTAAGAATTACAATTGTTGCATAATACGCGAAGAGATGAGTGAGGCAGACAGGTTAGTCGAACGAAAGATGTTGTTATGAATAGAGAGGCAGGAATTTCGCAATAATCTAAATAGACAACGCTTTGGAAAGTCCAGACAATAAAATTTTGAGTGGTTACTCAGCGGCGTGGCGGTAAAGATATTGAACAAAGGTCAAACAAAAACGGTTAAAGGAGCGAAAAGGAAGACGGTTTGCGTAGTGAAAGAAAATACTTGAAATTTTTTGAGTAAAAGGGTGAAAGTGTCAATGAAACTCGAAGTTAAAAGACGTAGTACACATTGGCTGTAGCGCGAAAAATAGTTCCTTGCGCACGTATATTTCGAGTTTTTTTTAAAGAGGGGGGGGTTTACGGCTCGTCGACATCTAGGTCATTAGAGCCCCAAAATTCTGTTCAGGTAGGGAAAATGTAGTTACGCAATAAGGAGAGACAACATGACTCTCCCGCGTGTGGGATTTGCTCAACCACACCCACTAAAAACCCTCCTGAAACACAACATATCAAAGCATATCTCAAAACATTCATCAAAATTTTGAAGACAAAAAAGGAGACGGGGGACAAAAATATGAGGGGGGGGAAAATTAGGAAAATTAAAGATATCCTAGTCCTAATAGCGTCGGGATCGAAAAGAACAAGTGGTGACCAAGGAAGGTCAGGAAAGAGAAAGGAAGGAGCATGGCACAAGTAAGTGGAAGTAATGCCGGTCTCAGCTCGGGGCCCCGTGTTCGCCAAACACGTACTTACTAGATGTAAGTCCCCTGGGGGGATTTTGAGATTCTCCCAACGGCGAAACGAAGTGAGAAAGAGGGTGGATTTGGCAGCAGAGCCATTATTGTGATGATGATAATGAGAATATTATGATTCTGATGACAGTATTGTGATTCTGATTATTATGAGACTACGGTTCAGAGAACGATAACAACTATAAGATTGAAACTCTCAAGTTATAATTCGGAATTCGATATTCAGAATTCGTCGTGATAATTCACAACGAAATCAGTCTTGATAATCTCGCGCACAATATCATCCATGTACTGAGTGATGCCCAATAGTTTTCGTCTTGGCGATCATTACATCGTAAAACGGTGAAGAGTCAGTGTTGCTCAGTGGGTAGAGCACTGAGTTGCTGGCTGGATGACCGCAATCTCCGGTGAGGCGGGGATTTTTCATCAGATCTCAAAATCCAGACTGACTCCCTACTGCAAAATGAGTATCAGGGTCTATCGTGGTTCAAACCACATCTCCTCCTCCTAGTACCGAGGTCAAGTAATTGCGGTGCACTACCCTCTGCGAACGCTTCCGCACCTTCGGGGCCTGTTGTGGGATTTGATTTCACATCGAAAATAAATTACTTTCCAAATATTCCGAAAAGTTGAACTATTTTTAATAATGGGAGAGTCGGCGAGAGTTAGAGAGAAATTGCAGAAAAGTAATACATGAGTTGAAAAGGAGTAGTAATAAACTGCATTTACAATTTTCACCAGTTACTACTTGTTGCGAGTAGGATTGAAATACGACAAAAGCAAATACTGCAGCTGTATAAGGGAGAAATAAGGCCAATGTTACTTTATCGGATACAGATATGGAGACATATATTGGTGCTAGCAACGGTGGAAAGGAAGTTTGCAAGATTGTAACGCTTATGCTTATTGGGAACACCAGGAGTGTACAGAATAGTTAGTGGAGAAGCATTAAATGGAATATTGCCAACGTATCTGTATGCTCAAAAGCTTAAGTTTTGTTAACTCATGAAAAAGCACAAAACGCTTATAGTTAATGGAAAGGAAATTAAAAATGAAGAAAAGGATTGGAAGAGGAGATTAGAAGATAAACTGCTAAAAGGATGGCAGACAATATGGTCAAACAGTGAAAAGGGAAGAAAAACATGAGTAAATGCCCGATGTGCGATTTAGGATAAAGTAATTGTTTGGAACTAATAGCTATGTTATACAATTTTTAACGGATCATGGCAATTCTGAAGAGTTTTTAATGAGAATACAACGGAGGGAGACTGCAGTATGTATGTGTGGAAAAGGAATAGAAAATAGCGAACACATTCTTTGGGAGTGTGAGATTTATGGTCAGGAAAGCAGTAGATATCTACGGTTTTTAAAAGAAGGAATATTTTTGCCGAAGGAAAAGAAATTAATGATTGCAACAAAGAAGATTGTCAATACGTCTTAAAAAGGACAAATAAAGTAGCAAAATGTAGATGAGCATACACCTCGAGGAAACGATACCAGATACCAGAAGTCGAGATAATATCATATACGACAGCTTAGAGATGTATAAACAAGATGGAAAAAAAGTTCAAAGAGCAAAGAGTCTTGCAATGACAAACGTTACAGGCAAGACGGTCCGTAAACACGGATACCAAAATGAATGAAAAAAAGAGATCATTAGAGCATGGAATCACTAAAAAGTTGTATTCAAAATATTAATGGACTAAAATGAATTCAATATTTACTCACTTTGATAAGAAAAGGTTCAGTTGTGTTCTCATAACCCGTCATAAAACCCAAATGAGGCCAGTCTAGTTCATCCATGAAATGATCAGTAACATTATGTAGTGTTTTCTAAAAACAGCATAAACAAGAAAAGCAATAAAGCAAATCAAATAATTACAAGAAACTAACAAAATAAATTGTATGATTTATTTTATTTAAGGACTGAAACATCTTACTTCCGATATAAATATCGGATTGAACCATGCTTCCGGAAAATGGAAGTGGGCAGATACTGAATCTCCCAAAACTATCAGTCCTGTAGAATCAGAATCGTTACATAGTTTTTCTTCCCATGTAAGTCCAGTAATTTGGTCCACTCCCCAAATACCGTTGCAGTTAGAATCTTTTAGTTTATCACCTAATACTGCTTTACGTCCTGGATATGAATCACGGTCGCTGTCGTAACAGTCACGACCACGCCAATGTGATCCACGAGCTATCTGAAAAAAAAGTAATTTTTCTTTAATTCTCTAATATTGCAACCTTAAACGAAACAGTATTTTATATATTATGCATGCCAGTTCATGAAATACACATGATGACTACATATTTCTGGGTAACTAGCCAAGAAGTCTGTTTTTATCTAAAGCAATCAAGCATTACACCAGTACCAAACACTCTTCAATAACTTAGAGCGAGATCACTAGCTTTTCTATGCGTCCAATATACTTGTCTAATTCAGCTTAGTCCTATTCCCATTTTTTTAAAATTTCCTTGCACACAGGTTGAAAATGGAAGGAAATAATTTTAAATTAAAACCACTGATATCATTCAGCAAAGTTAAAAAAAAATACAAATTAAACCACACAAGAAATTAAATGGATGTTCGAGAAAAATATAAATATACATATATACCTTCATGGGACTAAACATGTCATTATCAGCATCAAAAGCAGGAGCCATTTCCATCCATCCTTCAAGAACAACTTCACATATTTTCTCAATACCAGGTAAGTTACAAAGATGATATCGAAGTTTAGACGAGTGGTCTTTAAAACTATTAGGATAGTCAAATAATCTCAGACGATGCTGCAAAATATAAGTAAATTAATGTTCTGCCACGTCGGTATTTTGTCATGAAATAATGCATCAAAACAATCATTTTATACCCATGATCGTATGTTGTGCGCCAAATTACATAGATATTCTACAGATTTGTACAATAATGTACTCGTATTTTCAAAGTAAAACAATGTATGTCTAATAATTTTCGATTTTTGCAAAGTATATCAAGGTAATTAGCCATAAAATACTATTTCTTACATTCAATGAAAAAAACAAATGAAAAGGAGTCTTCGATTATCTTAAATAATTTTAATATAAATATGCGCAAAGCAGAACGTAAAATACCGCAATAATTTTTTAAAATGTTGGATATTTGAAAATCATATGTAGTTCCCTTAGTCCCTCCGGTGACTCAGGGTCTATCATGCTTGCACGCCACCGAGTCACTCCGGTTTCAATTCCCGGTGGTGCCATAAAACATATTTAGCTATTCACTTGAATGTCCCGGTTCATATAGCTGTGACAATTAAAAAGGGAACCCTCCTTCTTCTATCCTACTACACCTTGTGTCACTAATTCTTACTATTACTACTCTTACTAACTTCCTCGTGGACCAATGTTGGTAAACCCAGCTAGCTGGCCCATCTGCTATAATAATAACAATAGCCACCACACACCACCTTCTTCCAACAGCCCCATGTAGATGAGGTTCAATAGCACGTTACATTTCCCATTTACAAATACTACAATCCAAAAGTAGTAGTTCCTATAAAATATTAAGGTAATTCGATAATTCCATTTTTTATTATTTGTTTTTGTCAATTTTAACAAATCGTTGATAGCACAACGACTATCCCGTATCGGAGAATTTGCTGAGATATACTGGCACAGTTCTCGGTATAAATGTTTCTAGGCAGCATGTACCGAGGAACTTAATACGAACATGTAAAATTATTCTAGAAAAGTAAACATATTGTGATTTTTAATTTTCTTTCTCCAGATTATATAATAGATGTTAATATGAAATTAAGAATGTAAAATTACTCTCTTCATTAGATGAAACATAGGTCTACGAAATATGAGATGTGATTGTCTTTCTCTCTTTGGGTCATTTCATACTAGGCGACCGGTATCAGAGACATGTCTCAGGACTCGTCGCTGGGTCGTTTCACACTTGGAGACCGTTTACGGAGACACGAAGCTGATATTGTGATTATTTTGATGTAATTGCATTGCACAGGGAATTTCAATTGATACATTGGTACGCCAGGGGCATGGGGAACCAATCACAACCTGGAGGGAACCAGTGGAAACGCTTCAGTCCAGAGATAACATGACTCGACATCACACTCTCCGCTTATCTGACTACTTATGTTTCATTTTGTTCCGGCGACATGTCGCACTAGAGAGCGGTCGCGCAAACAGCGGACTCGAGTCTGTGTGTGAAAGTCTTCAGGAAGACTCAGTTTAATACCACATTAAACTGAAACTACGTGTCACAGAAACCGGTTGCCTAGTGTGGAACCGCACTAAACAAACTCTTCGCTAATTCCACCTAGTCCTTTATTAGAGAGAAAAACGACGTGGAAATTAATGAATCAAAATCAAACTGTCTGCTAAAATGCTCAGGTCATTTTTCTTCATTAGTTATGTTTGAATTATTGCCATAGATGCATGTGTGTAAAGTAAATGTGTAATTTAAATTTTGGTTTTAATATTGTTAAAATTGATTTTCGAAACTTATCATTGAATCGTCATAAATATTTCCACTTTATAAACCAACGTAAAAGAAAACAAAAGGCGGTCATTATAGCACTGCTATGAGACGCTACGCGCTCAGGTGATCCGCCGAAGTATGAGAATCCACTCGATACACCTCCGATTTTTCTTTTCTCTCTTAAAACGGACTCTTAGTACCACTGTGTGTGTGTGTGTCTGCCACCGCAGACAGAAAATAACAGTGCCGTTCCGCCGGATTTCAAGTCTCTATGTATTGTTCTCCCGTTCGTGTATGGCAGCAGCTGTTTCTAAGGGCTCTCGCTCACTTCACTTGCGCGCAGTCCTACTCTCTTGGTCCGTCTTTGGACTCTCTCGTACCAGCTCTCGTTCAACTACAATGGATGGATGGATAATATTTTGGCAGGTATAAGAGCTCATGGGGCGGAAATGTGGAGATGTTCAGCACATGCATACATGGTCTGATTTTATGAATCCATCATCGCTACGAAGCAGTTAAAGCACCCGCGATGTAACCACGTAGAGAACTTTTCCAAGTTCAGTATGTTGTGGCGAATTGCAAATCATATCATACAACTGAACATGAGCATTCACTACAACAGCGCTTCTAAAATGGGGATCGCGACACTCAAGGAGGTCACAAAATGTAAATAAGAGACCCGAGGAATAATTAGCGTACAACTTAACACATGAAAAACTATGGAATAATTTTATTAAATAAGTTATTTCATATAAACATTTGACTTAGATTTATAAGTAAACATGAAAAGAAAAATTTATTAGATGATCGTGTTTCATTCAAAACTTGAACCATACCGGGATCTACGTAAGAAACGCAAAAGTAAATTGCTTTCGAGTGGTAAAAGATACCTGCATCGTAATATAGTTTTCAGCGCAACTGTGGGCGAAATGCCCGTAACACAGATGTAAGGCGGCATTAATATTTTCGATGCTTGGACAGAGCTAGTATATACATAAACTTCATAAATCTATGCATTTTCATTGCAACAGAACGAAAATATTTGAATTCGTTTTTAACTTTTAATAGTGCGGAAATGTTGCCTTTTAACAAAAGGACAAAAATAAGGTTTAGGGTAATCGGAATGTCTTGAGGCGCCACAAGTACGATCACGTTTCGTAAATTAGACATTTCTTCTTCTATTTTTTCAATTTTTCTTTCGTGTCTTCCATTAAGGTGAGACCAGCACTTGGTAGTCAAATCACCGAGATGGTAATGGTTTTCTTTATTTTTATTCCAATTGTTTTGTACACACGACCGTACGATTGATAATGAAGGAAAAACATGATTTAATTTGTATCAGTTAATAGTATACAGCAAATAATATTCCGGAACTCGCTTGAATCGTATAAAATACATAAAAGTGTGTAGAAGTATGGCGACCTGGCGCAAATGCTTTCATGATTTATGCATCTCACCTCGGAAAAAGTAATATATTTTTCAAACTTCCGGAGGCCTATAGATAAAAGTGATAAAAAAGTATACGGGAAATTTACTACAAATCAAAGTTAACTTCTATAGCTTTCGCGATTTGAGAGACTGTATTTTTTAAAATAAGTGTTTTCTCCGCAAAACGCAATGTATTATACCACCAATTATAATCGCAATTATTTAATTTAATTGGTCTGTGAGGTATGTCTTTCAAGTTGAAATCACATTAAGTACATGTTACTCTGTTTATTTATGCCGATTTCAGATACTTTAGTGATTTAATTCTACCTAAGCTAGTACTTCCTTAATAATAATGGTCCTTGGCTTACACTTAAGTCTCTTAAGTTTCTAGGAGTTTATAAAAGATCAACGTACTCATTTTGTGTGTGTGTTACGTAATACCGAGATTTGACGCCAGAAAAGACGAAGCATACCGCATAATAGAATGTCTCAATGACAAAATATTTTTCCTTTACAGCGATAGGACGAAATGGATCAGTCGTAAATACGGAAGTAAATAATGGTGTGATTTCGTCGATGGAAAACGAAATAGTAAACTCATTAATCCGTACATTACGTCTTGACGATACCTATTTTGTTATGATGGGGAGAATAAGAGCACAAATGAGTTAAAACATAATGGGGAAAAATAAGAGCACAAAACAGTTAAAACTTAATGAATATAAATAGTTTCCTCTGATAACCTTTTTAACTATTGAAAATAACCTTCCATTGCACAAATACAAATGTAGTTTAACATTAAGTTAAATCTTCAAAATAAAATAAATTAAAAAAAAATTCATTTTAAAATTATGAGCCAAAATCGATATTTACTTTTAGAAAACTTTTCACTACAACACTGTTATTAATGATTTTACAATATTAAAAATCTAGTCTCATACGATATAAAATATGGAAATAAAGTACTTGACTGACGTATTTGACTAAAAGTGCACATATGTTATATTTTGAGATTTTTCAATGTTTAATTTTATCTTATCTCCCCCAAAACTGGTATCACATAATTTTTAACACACGAATTTCGTCTAGTGAACGTAGTTTTTCTTCTTTCACTGCAACAATGCTGTTTTTATTTTTTAAATGCTAAAGTTAATCTGTAGATCAGCATACGATTTTTGGTATGTAGAACTTAATAACACAAGTCATTAATATGATAAATACAACCAACTAAACTACAGAAACACGCACTGCCCTTAAGACTATGCTGATTTTTACCGCTGTTTCGAAAATATTGTAATCGCCTGTAAAATAATATTGTAAAATATTAATATCTCAAGATTGGTTTGGCCTAGGGTCTTAAAATAACTGACATTGTGTTGTACTACGTTACAGTTTCAACACATATTTATTTTCAATAGCTACCTGTGTCTATGTGAAGTGACTGATGCCTGTACAGCTGTTATTGTCGATCATCTAAAAATTTTATCGGCTGATTTAAAAGAAAGATTTTCTTATTTGAAACAAATTGATTTCCCAACTAGGATGATTCAGTCAACGTTAAAAAGGATTTGTCTGATATTTTAAATAAGCATAATCAAGTCACTCGCAGAAATGCAAAATGATTCAATTAAAACTTTAATAGAAAAGGAGTGATGTCATGGCTTTGTGAGAAAACCAAAACCAAATGTGCAAGAGAACTATTGTAACCGTTTCCATCTTCATATTTAGATGAATGCGAATTTAGTGCCTATATGATTTGCTGAAAAAAAAAATTGGTTGGATATAACGAAATGGGGAGACTCAAGTTAACTAAATTGGAACTTGCCATAAAATCTCTTTGCAGCAAGCAACGAGGGCAAGGATCTCACTAAATTTAAATAATAAATAATTACTAATAGATAAAATAATATAGAAAAATCTTCCATTAAAATAATTTTGTGCTTGAATTTCAGTTCTCCATAATGTTGTGAAAATTTACTTACTGTGTTTGCTCCATAATTTCCTAGAAATTTCTTCCAAAAACCTATCATTCAAGTTTCTTTAGTGAACGTTTCAATTTTTGAATATTAAAAATTATGTGAATGGTGTGGGCGGGGAAGGGAATTTTAAAGACTTAGGTGGAGCATAGCACTGCTCTAGCAGGGAAACATTGCTCTAGCTTTAGTTGAGAAATATTGCTCTAGCATGTCACCTCAAGCAAAGCCTTCGAGATCAAGGAACTGGACCCATCCCGCAGATAGAAATCTTTAGTTTTGATGGGATATTGTAATACTCAATACACAATTTTCTTTCTTTGGGTAGCAGGACTTCTTTATGTACTTTGAAGTTCTATAAAAGCATTGTTTATATAAATGGCATAAAGGACGATGAATTGTACATAAAGATGGAAGAAATATAGCCATGTATTTTTTTCTTTTTTTTTCTTTTGTGGGGCTTCAGGGCTCGTCAAGGTCATTAGAACCCTTACAACTATGTATTTCAAGTTATAGAACAAATGTTACTGTTCAAAGCGAAAAATTACAATTTTATTATCTATAAAATTAATCACTGTTGAAGCTATCTGTTTGGAAATAGCATGAAACAGCGGCGATAATACTACAATGAAAAAAATTAACAATAAAAACAATGTACAATTCCAATTTCTTGATTTTGTACAGTATCCGTGTTATTGCATACAAATCTGTGATTTGTGTGAATTTCTTTTCTCATTTCCGACATGTTAAACAGTTACAATACTTTTTGTCAGCACTTGACTGACGATGACCTACAATGGGGGGCGAAACGTTGTATAGAATATTTAATTGAAAATAAATCTGTGAAAGTAAGGTCGTTTAATTAAATAGTTTAATATATGTTCTACAAAGGTAATTACAATATGTATTAACAATTAACAATTTTCCGTAAGCTAGCAGTACAATAGCGATGCCAGTTAAAATGACTGAACTCCCAAGTGCGTGAAAAGTCTTAATTCGTTAATGTTATGAACCGCTTTTCAACAATTTACTTTCTAATAAAATAACAAATTACAACAAAATTTGAGAAATAAAAACAAAATTAAGGGTCCTTTGTTCGTGTGTAATTGCGAAACGGATTCCATGAATTCTCTGGCTGTAAGTAACGTTACTAACACACATCTGGCAGCGCAAAACTTAAGAAAATTTAAAATAACAATAAATATGTTTATCAACAATATAGAGACTAAAAAGATTGTCCATGGAAAACCACACTGTCCCTACTTCGTAAATTTTTGGTGATGAGACGGTTCACAATTTTGCAGTAAAAAGGAACACTTTTCTAAAAAGAACTTCTAGACCTCAATACTGATGATATACTTAAGTTATATTTGCCACTGTATTCAGAAATGGTGTGGTGATTATTGAATTTCTAACTTTGTTTTCAGTTCTGCGCTCAAGAAAGTGAAATGAGTTTTGTAAACGTAGGAAGACAAATCGCGTCCCAAAAGAAAGAACTATAAACATTTCGGTCATCTTACCTTTTTGAAGGCAACGTATCTAATTTCTGTCGAACTCCGCGAAAAGGAACGTGTCAGGATGTCTCCATATACTGACTGCACTGCGGATCAGTAAGGTTCTGTCTCCACATAGCGTTGGTAGATGGTCGGTAAATCGGATCTGCACCGCCGAGGCCAAACGCAGCACATACATTTAAACATTTTTACAAAATGTAAAATTGCGTGTTAAACTCGTTTTTCTTACATGGAGCCTAAAACAGAAGGTCGGCAGTGGAAATGACCAACGGGCGGGGAAAATAAGCAACGTTGAATGTGGAGACGGTCCCATAGTTCCTGCTGCGTTGGCCTGATGTACCGGCTGTCGGCCAATGTTTCGTGGAGACGGAGCCTCACATGTCGGTTACATAGCCTCGCCGAGGGCGCTTCATTCTCATTGGCCGAACGCGGTGGTTAATCAGCATGAATGGGGGTGGTGGCGATGTCACTCGGTCGAGGTCATTCCTAGTGCGGCCGTCGAGGAGAGCGGACGTGTGCTGCTCCTCTCCATCTTGTGCGAACGCGTCTCCGAGTGCCGTGAGGGTTGCGTCCTCGGCAACAATACGACTTTACGGTAGCGTGTATTCGTGTGTAGCAGCGAAAAAAAACCCTGCAGTCGCGAGATTAGAGCGGGTTCACATATCCGATTTACGCTGGCGTTCGTAGAGCCTTGCTTATAAATCACAAGTGAAAATCGCATGCAATGGTTCACAAGGTGTTGACGCTGGAAGTCGCAGAAGTGTGTGGTTCAGAACACCCTGTCGACATGGTCTTCTTGGTACAACCCATTGGGAGGATTACATTGGAAAGGAGGATTACATGGAATTCCAAGACTACATAAAAAAACACAATACGGAAAAGAATTAAAGCCAGAAAGTAGACAATACCTCCACGTGGTTAGGCATGGATACATCGCACAAATGAAAGCTGAGTGTGGAAAGACAGACATTAGGGAGAGGAAAGGTATGTGAAATTTAGTGGAGAGACGGTTATTGTGAAGAAATGTACAAGACAATTGGGTATGGAAGTAAGGCGGAATTAAATAGAAATATGATGTAGTGATAAAAAGACCAGTAGTTTGTATGTAAATTTATTATGTAAAGTTATGAATAAGTTATGTAAGGATTAACTTTGTAAAGAGAAAAAAAAACCCCAGGTAATGGTCTTACGACCAATAAAAATGAATGAATAATATATCATTAGATATGATAGAGTCGAGATCTCATCTCACGCCCTCCGTTTGAAACATTTCCATTGGTTCCCTTCGTATCGTGCGTTTTCATTGGTCCCCTATGCCCCTGGCGCGCCCATACCATGTAAATGCTCGGTACAATGCAATGACATCAAAATACCCATATTTCACGCCAAAAATTAAAATATTGTGATGTAACAACTTTTTTACAATTAACTTTCTTCCACTAAGACATTTATTTATTCATAAAGTACTAAAAGCTTTTCATTCGTATTGTTAATCGTTCTTGGGGGGATGAAAAATTGTATGATTTCAGACGAATAAGTATTTGTGTACCAAAATCTAATTTAACAATTGTTCAACAATTGTTTACTCATATTACTCTTAGAACATTTAACTTAGTTGCTAATCATTTCGGAGAAATTCATATTTTAAGCTTAAATACATTTTTAATGAGACTAAAATTATTTTTGTTTGCTTTAGAAAACAATCTTTTCTCAAAATCCAAAGAAAATCGTTTAAATCTTGCAACTGAGGTTAAGCAATTTTTTCATTTGTTTCTATAATTTGAAAACCTTTATTTAAATAAAATTCTTTTCTGTTAGTACAATTGTGCCAAAAACGAGGGCAGATTAGTACAATTAGGTAAAATAAAATGTTATTAGTAAAAAAGGTAAATTTAGAAACTGTGCAATACCATGTTTCTGTTTGTCTCCTGAATTTTATGTAGTAAATAATGCAACTACGCTTTTGCTAGTACAAGAATAAAATTTATTTCAGTTCTATTTACGAGTCAAATCTATTTTTTGTTTGTTTTGTTTTTGATAGTTCATGTTCTTTGTAGCTTGTGATCTACGAATCTCTCTGAGTCTTGGTATTTATTTTATGGCGAAGGAAATCGCGACAAAGGCTATACATCCTAGGATCCCTAATTTATTTCATATAAGGAACCTTTCTTTATAATTTTGTCATATTTAATTTTATTGTATGATTAATATTTGTGTTTTTATGAAATAATTTTCATTTAAATTTGGTACACAGGCTGTTTGGAAGAGCTAAAATGTGATTAATTATATCATGCAATACAGGTGTTCATCACAGTAATTAAAATATAATGGAATACTTATACCGAAGTAAATAGCTAAATTTATCCAAATTCATTCAAAGAGTATTCCGAATAATCAACCCACAAACTTCGCCCCGAGTTGATTTTCTTGCACTCGTTACTATAGACTTACGACGGACGAATACTACACATTTTGTGATATAAAGTTACCATAGGCTGGGGATTCTGAATCCCATAGCGCAAGTCTGACCTCCACCTTGATAATGAATCTCTCCGCGTCAAAATCCGACATTTCGAACCCTTAAATAATATAAATTAATAACAAACAAAACACTAACAAAGAATAAAAATGTAACTAACTAACGATACAAATTTAACTAACTGCTCAATTAAACGTAAGTAAATAAAGAGTCAAACGAAAATAAACATATGCGAAACTCCTCTAAATAAACTTTGTGACTGGGCGCGTCGCATACAAGTGGTGCAAAGCTAGGTGTCAGTGCGATGCACTGCGACAATCTGCGATAGGAAATCTCTTCCACGAATCGCATGTGAAGCAGACGGCTACACTGCTATACACAACAATGTTCGGGTGCGCTGCAATAGAATGTGATATTGGACCGATAATGCGCAATTTTTGGATATCACGAACGCCTGCGTCCGACGGACATGTGAACCTGCCCTTACTTTCAGAAGAGCTTTACTATGCGGATTTCATTTTCCGATGCAGCAGGTTCAGCCAACTATTGCTGGGAACAATATAATTCGCGCATTAAATACACTGTGATCGTAAGTGCACCAAGCCTTAAGAGTTGTTACTCGCTGTTATTGTTGAACGTTAGCTGTATTTCTGACGTTGCTACTGTTGTTGTGGTGGTGGACTGTGCACTGTGTTTTGAGTGATGTTGAAGTTCATACTGTTTTGATGTTGCTATTATCGCGCAGAACTTAATATTTCAGTTGTGTTGGTGTTATTGTTTATTTTCGCTTCGGAATACGTCATTATTTCACCTTGCTCATCTTCTGAATAAATTCGCGAAGCTTCGTGACCAACCTCGCTTCAGAGCCAAGCATATACCAACTCGGACAGAGACTGAAAATCGACCTACAAGGAGCCCTCGAGCAGGTTGCGACAATTAAGGAACCGACGGAACACAGCCATATACCACTGAAGCAGCGACTACATAGTGCAATATTCCCTCCCGAATCCGAAAATATTTTATCCAAAAGATATCAGTGATGTAACAAACGCCATAACCATCCTACCATCAGACACCAATACACTCACCATTCCCCCAACACCACTCATGCAAACCACCACCCGCAACCTTGTCGTGTTCAATGCACCTAGGTCATTCGTACGGGGGGAAACCCTGCCAACGCCACCCTTCAACCCCAACTAACCATTACCTCCAAACTCACTCACACCCACCACAATACAACCCACTGCCACCTAACATGACTTTCTTGCAACATGGTAACTTTCTTGCAACACCCACATCACCAAGAAAGATATGCCAATTACCAACGCCTCAGTGTTGGAAAAGGATTTTCCAACCCAACAGATTGCACCACTGCAACCAATGCCCCTCCACCAGGAAGCCACAGCCAACAACACCTCAACGTTTCTGCTGCTACACACCAACAAATCAGAACGTAGCACTTGTCCCAGGAGCCAACCCGTTCCCAGAACCAATGGCCACAGCAAACTACAAGCCACCTAAAAGATGGGGGCTGATGATGATCGTACTGATTCAAGAGATACATCCACCGTTCAAATTAAACAAAATGACTATTTACCGCAACGACAGACAAACTGAAAAACAACCTCCACTCATCCCCAATCAAACACACTATAGTGGAACGGCGATAACGATCAGAAGCTCTAATGCCCATCTTTGTATTTCTCTCCAAAATTGAAACTACCGTCAAACATTACCAATTGAAGTCACAACTATCAAGCAAAAAACTGTCGAAGCAACTTTCTCTCTGTCCATAACAAACCGCCTCCCTCGTTCCGACCAAGATATTCTCACTACATCTCCTAGAAATGGGGATGTAACTCCACCATCGTCCACGGAACCAGACTGCTATCCTACGACCTTCGTAACACTGAATCTCCGACCCCTTCCCCAGAACATCAGCTACCGAGGAGACATCTTAGACTTCATTATATCTGACTCCGTACTACCCACCTCCTCCCTAAAACCTGAACCCAACGGACTAAGCGACCACTACCAATTTTCTTCACTCTTGGAGAGGTTAAACACCAACTACTCCTTTCCTTCCCCACCCAACAATAGACTACAAAATTCCAGCAAGTTCGACCTACATCCCTCACCCCGCAAACCACCCTGTCCCACTCATCTGCCATTGATTCTGAAATAACGACTTTTAACCAGCCCATCGCCAGCCTTACGCAGCAGCACAACTGAACCTCCACCCCGCAGACGCAGCGACGACCGCACGAGATTTTTACTTTCTCACTCAGCGTGTAAGAGTATTATAATCGGTTGAAAGAAAAATTTTGAGATCTCTTCGGATCTTGACGAATTGGCTCGAGCAGAGCCTATTTTCAAAATTTGGCGATGATGTCCAATGTCGTATGTGTGAATGAATGTTAGGAATTTTGTTCCCCCGATAACTTACGAACAAATTGATGCATCGAAGCCAAAATTGAGATAGAAGCTTATTTCTGGACAGTTCATGCCGACTTTACACACCGCACTCCACTTCCGGTTTCTTAAAATTCAAAATTTCGAAAATATGCATGGAAGCATTTTGACTGGTCAGATAATTCTGCGTAGACTGCTACACCGCATTCCTGTAGTTCACACCGTTTTCGAGGTACAGTGAAATTTATTACGCAAAAATGCGTTATCTTGGGAGCGCTCTTTTTATATCAACCTATAGGGCTATTGCACAAAGTTTAAGGTAGAAGATTATTCATGCAATCTGTATTTGTATGTGCAATAATATGTTCAGGAGTGTACTATGTAATGTGATGACAAATATTTTGAAATCGATTGTTCTTTTTAATGTGTTATGTAGTTTAATAATTATAATATATTATTTTTTAAATGTTTTGCTTTTTTTCTAATATTTTTAATAACAAGTGGTAATTAGTGCCATGAGTTTTTGTCATGAATTATAATTGGAAAGTTGAGAGGGGTACACTCCAGATTTTACAACATAAAGAATGGACTCTTTACTACCTTCACCTGGTGAGTTCAAGATAGTGAGTTATGTGATACCATTAAAGCGACTAAAGCAATACACAGCATCTGCCATGTAAAGAATAATTAAAAAATAACAATATATTCCCTAGTGCATCTGGCGCACAAAATGCGATCCGTTGTTTTAAGAATAGACTGAACACGTTTCTGTATAGCATTCAAATTAACTGAAATAATTACAAAACTGTTTGGTACGTATTGAGTAACGAAAGAACAAACGTTTGCCTCTGCAACGCCTGAATAGATAAATTATCGCTGAGTTCTTTCCCACAGATTACGGCTTGGTTTCTGAAAAGAATATTGGCGATGTACATGGAGCCCCTCCGGTAACTCCAGTGGGTTAGCACTAGCATGCTTGCTCGCCACCGAGTCACTCAGGGTTAAATTCCCGGCGAGCCCCGAGAAAAAAAAATTATAACTTCAATGTCCTAGTTCATATAGCTGACCGCTGAAAAGCCAACCTTCCTTGTTCTATCCACCTAACACGACTACTCCTAGTATAACTATTTCTATTACTAACGACTCATACTAACCCCACCAAGTTGTTGGTTAACCCAGCTAAGCGGCCCACCTACTAACAACAGCCTTATCACCCACCCACCTCCTACCTCTCATCGTCTCATGTATGATAAGCTTCAATAGCACGCTACATTTCCCATTTGCATATACTACAATTATATACAGGCATATGGAATTGTTCATGTGTGAAGTGTATACCATACGTGAACATGAACATGTTTCGCCATATTTTATGAACAGTAGTTTGAACTTTGTTTTGCACTTTGGGGGACAACATGAAAAATATACAAATTCAAGAACCACATGCGTTTCTGAGGTAATTACTGAAGGTCCGATTAACGCGTTACGTTTTACACAGGTGATACCCAAGATAATTGTTACCATCGTATCTGAAGAGTTTACTGTCGGTAATTGCTTATTTTTACCCAAGTAAATTCCATTATGCCACATGCAAGTGACTATCCTTCAATACAAAAATATCAGAAGATATGTCCATCAAGTTAACGAATAAATAGTGTACTCCCTATCATGAGCCAGCTTATTTCCTGAGAATAAATATGATTCATCAAAGCATAGTTAGACATTTTTAATCCAGTTATCCATTTCGCACATTCTCATACTCACTTTCCGAATAATCTTTCCAGAGCTAATACGATCAAATAAGTATACACATACCTTCACTTGTTCCACCGTATCGTGGAAACTTCCATTAGGTTTAGGAAAGAGATGGCAATATCCATTGCCAGTATCTCTGTGGCAAATTCCAAGACCGTAGCATAAAATGTCGGGAGTTAGAACCTTCGGGAAGAAACTGAAAATAAAAGAAAACTTCGAAACCACGGTGTACAAAAATTTACTGCACTTACAATTTCACAAGGCAACTAAAAAGGGGACCTTACGGTCTCGGAAATACAGTTCGGGATGAGACTTCGCAGGTCATTGTACACCTCAAGGGTGTCCACCCAGAAGAGTTGTAAACAGCACTAGCCAGAAGATTTCGAGAAAAAGGGCTATGAAAGTTTTAAGCGCAGCTCATATACTGAAATAAAAAGTCATACTCTTTATGGACAAACACACGGCAACAATTCTGACAGCAGTTTACGATCTTGAAAAGTACGTTAATCTTTTCAATGTACTCTTCTTTCTACTATAACCCCCAGTTCGAGGCAACTAAGATATAGAATTGCGGCAGATACAAATGGCAAGAGATACTCATATAAAACAATACAATAAGAATTATCTCCAAACACATTGAGTTAAGTGAAATAACTATGAATTTAACATCGTAAATCAATACATTTCATTATAAATTCTATTGTACGACGCGCAACGTAATGTTTCGTAAAACAGAATGCAGCGCACGTTGATGCGAGGTGGCAAAACGTATCCAGGAAGGCTTAAAACAGTGGTGTTAAGAGAATAAGCACGCAAATGAGTTTGCATTCATCCGCGTGACCAGAGATCGAAATCGTGATTACGGCTACTGTTGTCATTGATAGCAGGAAGGCGTTGACAAATTCCTCCCCTTTCCTAATCTCTGCAACCATAAGTTCCACCGGTTTCTGTACAATGAAAATAATCAGGTTGTGGTAACACTAAAGACAATTTCTGAAGATCAAGCAATATATTTCAGTTACGATTATATACATCATAATACAGAAAATACTAATCAAAGTGTATAATTTAGTTCTGATATTTGGAAGCGCTGATGAACTGCTGATATAAACTTGTACAATATTCTTAGGGAATTGAAAGTGAGTTACGTGATACTCCGTTGTGAATCATCATGCACTATTCACAGCTGTTCTGACGCCCTGTTTAGTTTAATGTTAAGTATGCAACCGAGTGAAACTCGCCTATTACTAGCAGATTGGATAAAGTAGTATCTACCATATTATCCAGGTAGATAAATTAGTCTTTCTAATAGCGTCTTTCACCAGCGTTCCGAAAATATGGATGCTGTGGATGTTGGGAATAACCTTACTTTTGAACAATTGCATAACTCCTGTGAATAAGTTTCTTTTTTATATTTCATTAATTTCCTCGTTCTTTAAAAAATATGCTTTAAAATATCTTGAAATTGTTGTTTATCAAAATTAAATGAATGAATTAATATTTGAGTTATATTTTACACCACTCAGAAAAAGAAACGGACATAAAAAACCCAAATAGCCAAAGGTTAAGAAATCCTTTTCAGATATGGTAATGTCACACGAGGTATACAATTTGGATGAGAATATTAATTGGTAGCAGTGTTTGATATTTGGACATTGCGAATTTGGGAGTCATCTTTTTTATTATTTTTCAATTAATGTTTCCTTCACGAATCTTCCATTTTCAGTCTGCTCCTCGACGATACACAAGCTTGTGTTGTAACATTTTACGTGGTAGTATCGGGTGTTCTGTAGTGTCAATGCCTCCTACGTTCTCTTCTTTCGCAAGCGCTATATAGTTAACTTTCGCCAAAATGGTTACTTCGAACGATTTACTAACGGTAGTTGTCCTACCCAATGGATAAGCGTAGTGAAAGGCGCAATCGAACAAAACACGGTTAGTTACCCGCTCGGCAAGAAACCGGTAGATACTGAAAGACGTCCTAAATCTAATTAAACGTTCATATTCTCGTACAGATTGTTTGTTTCATTCAATATCCCATGCGCTTAAATCACACGCGTTTAGCTAGTCCTTTTAATTTTCCGAAAATAACACCCTCCTTTTTATTCTTTTCTCGGGTTAAAACCAAAATTTTTAAAATTCAAGGTCTAAAACCAAAATTTTTAAAATTCTCCATTCGTCGACTACGAACTCTTGTCAGATTTGAAACAGGTTACACATGGTCTTAAATTATAAAAACATCCACGAAAACTTGAGGTCTGAATTAATCTATTTCCCTATGTCGTAGAGACTTGCTGTTTATTGCAATCTATGCATTATTGTCCATATAAGGGCATCCATATTTATAACTTTCCAAAAATTTCTTCTGTATTTTAATTTTTATTGGTCTAAACCAATAAAACTGGGCGATATTTGCATTCGATTCCACTCTTCGACTTTTGCTCTTTATGAGGAATGTTCACTTAATGGATTTAGCAGCAATTTCCGTTTCATAATTGGAGCATTTAAACGCATATTATATTGTAACCATCGGTTTATAGATCTTCACAAACGTTCTATTAATTATGCTCGTAAATTACCATCCGATTGAAAATGTTGTAAACGCATTTTTTTTAATTTCACATATTTTTAATTTTAAAATCGAAGCAAAGAAATATACTCGCACTTAAGGCACTAGAATTAAAGTAAGTTTAAAGTTTTGGTCCATAAACGTGTTTATGGTGAACTGCAAAATTTTAATTCTTCGTGAAATTCTCCAACTATTTCTTTTTACTTCTATCGATTCGGTCCTTTTTTACTTAGAAACAATGAAATTATGTACCATATTTTACATAAGATAGTGTTCCAGTGAACATGTTTTTTGGTTATTTTGACCATGTTGAAAGCCAGCTCCTAATTTTGATAATAACGAGTGGTCCTTTTTCCTCCCTTCCTTTTCCAACATTATATAGCAATTGGTAATCTTCAGCTCCTTTTAGCGCCCCTTGTTACCTTTTGTTAACCATAGAAATTTTCCAAAAGTGCCGTAATTTTTGAAATGTAATTTTATTAACTTTACCTTTCTCATTGTGTATTCCGTCAGTTCTCTAATTTGTAATGCCGTTTACCCTTCACCGATAGCACCTTCCGTTTGGAAGTTATAAGCAAAAGTCACCCACTAACAGACAACCGGGCGATTATACCCTAGGGGCAAAAAACATTATCCGTGTTAGGGGAACACTTGTTGGCAGCGCTGAGTTCTCACCCTCGATCCCCTTCCTCCCGAGAAGGAATACTTAGCTATTTTTTGAAAAATATAGAAGTTACTTGCTGTAAATGAACAGATGGGAATTGAGCGAATGTCACATGGGGCAAATGACAATACTGAGAAAATAACGAAGAACGTTCTGGTTCTTAAATTATCGAAGAGCGTCCTCGATCTTAAGCATATTACCAACACTCCCCCCACGTTCAAGTTATTTTTCATACTCAACATACATAAGAAATACATAAATGCACACATAGTATACTAAGACATGAGAAATACATAAATACACAAAGTATACATACACATAAGAAATACATAAATACAAAAAAACTTTAGATAACATTAATCCCAGCATACTAACAAATTTTGCAGTAGTCGGAGCTGGCAGGATTTTAGTTCAAACATCCGCTACATTTTCCCAGGTGTCAATGTACTCAAATTTGACAACATTTTCTTCCGCAACAGATCGCAACACTCGGGCTTCTACAACACAATGCCTAGACCTCTTGGATGTTCCCTCTCCTTTAGAAATCAGAATACGACCTATGTTATCTGCATATACTGTACATGGTTGAGACATGAATCTCTCCTGACTAACATCCTTCAGAAGTACATTCAACCATTTAAGATATCTGAGAACACTTACCATGGACACAACCTCAGCCTCATTGTTATTTGCAGCAAATCTACATTGAGTGACACTTTTCCAAATTACAGCGGCTCCAGCTAACAAAATTACATATCCAGTAATAGACTGGATTATCAATGTCTCTAGCCCAACTTGCACCTACATATGCTCTAACAGGTTCTCCAGTTGTTCTTAGCACGAGGACATTTCTTAGGTGCGCTGAAGATACCGCAGCAAATGTCTAACATTTTTCCAATCTTCTGCAGTTGGTTTCTCATTATTTTGACGAAGACTACATATAGAGAACATCATGAGTAATATTTGCAATATATCTAATGCTATCCATGGCACTCCTAAATGATGCTTACATCAAAAGGTCCAACGACACTGAGTTTTGGCACATCTTAGTGTTTTGTTGATATAGGCCATGGTGTTCTAATTCCCTTACAAATTTCTAATTTATGGTATAAAAGTAAACTCTTTATATAATTTGTTGAACTCATCCTTAGAGATCCATTACCTTTTCTCTCAAACTTCACTGATAAAAAATTTGAGGGGAAACCCAGATCTCTAACTTCAAGTCTATGAGACAAAAATTTGATAAAGTATTCCACTCTTTTGCGCTCCCCCAGATACCTAGATCATCAACATAAACGGTCACAAATAACTGCTTGCTCTCGTGAACATACAAACAATTATCACCAACTGCTCTCTCTATTTTTAACTTTGTCAATACATTATGTAGATGCGTATTCCAGTCCCTCCCTGCTTGTTTACGCCCATACTTTTGTCTAATTTACCAACAAACTCCGTGTGATTCTTATCAACAAAACCAGCAGGCTGCTTTATATAAATGTCCTCCTTGATCTCACTGTTAAGGTAAGCACATTTTACATCGTGATGACAATCCCAGTTATTTTCGATTGATAATGCATACATTACTCTTATTACATCTCTAATTACATCTTAACAACAGGACTGAATGTTTCAGAAAAATCAACACCAAGCACTTGATTATACCCCTGGGGTACTAAACGAGCTTTAAAATTCTCAATGTTGCCTTTTGATCTACTTTTGTTTTAAAATGCCCACTTACTCCCAGTAATTATACAATTTTCAGGCATTTTAACTAATTTCCAAGTGTCATTTAGTTTGTGGTTTAATATTTCTTCTTCCATGTTCTTTATCCACTCACTTCTACATTTACTACTTAGCGCCTCTTCAATAGTTTTAGGATCGGATACTTCACAGATTTTCTCTAATTTAGAAGCTCTACAACAGAGCATATTACATGAAATTTTATCTTGTTTCCTCTAGCAGATCTAGGGAGTTCAGGATTAACACTATTTTCAAGTACGGGCTCGATTACACGTTCTTCTCCAACAACAGATTTTTCTTTACCACTCCCTTCCTCACTCTCATCATCACTAATTAATTCAACAATTGAAGGAGCACTATCAAAAATATTTTCTTTACACATTTTCATTGGAAAATATGCTCTGACCTTAGCATGTATGGAGTACACAATACATTCTTCTTTTAGATCCCATAGTATATCCCCCCTTCTATCTTTGGGATACCCTACCATAACACATTCAATGGCACGAGGTTTTACTTTGTCTCCCATTACATATTCTTTTAATGTCCAGACCCTACACCAAAATACTCTTAGTCTCTTAATTCTTTTATGGGCAAGTTCCTTACAAAAAACAGCTCTATGGCTTGAGATGAACAAAGATTTTTGACATGACAAGAAGTGGCTACAGCCTCTCCCCATAAGGAATCAGGCATGCCTGCATGTATTATCATGCACCTGGCACTAATCTCTAACTGTTGGTTAAGCCTTTCAGATACCCCCATTTGCTGATGGGTTCCTGCAATACTCAACCTCCTCTTAATTGTAGATTAAGATAATCACTGAACTCTTTACTAATGTATTTACCCCTCCATCAGATAGGAAACTCATTATTTCATGGCTTGTTAGTATCTCAACCCTACTCTTAAAGCTCACAAAACAGTCAAAGGCATCACTTTTTCTCTCTATCACTTCCACTTCAACTATACCTGGAAAAATCATATCTGAAAGTCACAAAGTATTTGGCACCATTCTTAGTTTCTGGATTAAGATAACACACATCTTAGTATACTAAATCTAACACTTCAGTACATCTCTCTTTTCTCTCGGGAAACGAGTCTTCGCTTATCCCAAGAAGCAGGTGTCGCACTCGCCCACTTGATTTCTGGGAATGATATCCCAGTCAGGAAGATTGTTAGCGTGAGCAAAGCGCTGATGCCGCACTTCCCTGGTGACCATCCGCCTTGTCTTGATTGACACACCAGAAGATTTCGATTCTTGAACATTTTGAATATTTTTCAGGGCATCTTTGGATTGAGCATACCAGTCCACAGACATGGCATACAGGTCATCTTCTTCTCCTGCAAATGCTCGGAAAATCACTCTTGGTTGTCACTCTTATCCAAATCAATGAAAACCCCATTGTCAATTATGCACTTTATTCCCTTTTTCTCTAGAGCTCTGAGATTAAATTGTCATTTCCATGTGGTATGTAGTACACTTCCTGAAATATAAGCAGCCACCCTCCGCACCTATCAACTACTCTCATGGTGACAATGCCCACTCCCTTTACCTCACATGTTTCACTCTTCTTTGCCATTGACATTCTTCCACTCACTGGCCGAAAATCTTGAAGTAATTCTCGAAAAGGAGTGGTGTGAGCATTGTATCCACTGTCCAATACCCAACGACAAGGGTCACTGGCATCATGTTCTTCACTCACAACACCCATTACATTTTTAAATTTTACCATTTTATTCCCAATTGGCACACTTTCAACATGGGCTTCGCATTTCTTCATGTCGCTCTCTCTTGCACTCGAATCTCCACTGGCTCCAACTTTACCTTCATTGCTCTTCCCACAGTTTTTGGATAAATGTCCTTCTTGACCACATCTGTAACATATGTAATTCCCTCTGGGCTTAGCTTCGAGAACTCTAGGACCACTCTACTCTTGGCGTAATGCCCGGGGTGGTGGCAAGCATGGTATTCTCTCGGTTTGTCAGCACTATACGTATTATTCGAAAAACCTTGAACTGGTTTCTTTGACGCAAACCCCTTTAGATCAGCTCTAGCTTGCCTGCCTTCACGTTCCATTTCTATTTTGGCCTCCTCGGCTCTAATGGAAAGTTTACTATCTGTCGTCAATGATCTCGCAGTCTTATAGCTGAATGGTAGTCCCATTAACACTATAAGCGCTACTGTTCTATCGCTGAACGTCACCAAGCTAGACTCACTTAACTTACGATGGGCAGACACGACTTTCTTGACATATCCGGTCACTGGAGTCTTGTCCTACTCTATCTGCATGAGAATCTTGATCAGTAGCTGCTGTAACTCGTCCCTCACTACACATGCACTCTTCAGGATCTCCCATGCTTCCTTCGCGCTCTTAAGATGGCCGACGTTCTCTAGATGGAAGTCTTCCACTGATCTCTTGATAAAGGCGAGGGCCTTCTTGTTTTGCTTTTTCTCCTCAGCGCTACAATCTTCTAATTCAGTTTCGGTCCACCTGTCTTTCCACGAATCCTTACAGTCCAAAATTGATTGCAACTTTGGAGCAATTGAGACCTGGCATAATAGTTACTATTGCCTAGTTTCGTGATTATCTCCTTAATCTCCATTTTGTAAAGAAAAATATACAAACTAAAAACTCTCAGTACCAGTACTAAACAATCACAACAATTCACTTAATCTCACACGATCTCACTATTGTCATCAATTCTTAATCGAACCTCGGCTTCTGGGCCCATAACCTGTTAGCATGCAGCTCACACAGGGAAGCATTCGCACCAACTAGACGCTTGACACTCAAATGGCACACTGATACTGAGAAAATAACGAAAAACGTTCTAGTTCTTAAATAATCGAAGTGCGTCCTCGATCTCTCGATTTTGAATATATTGCCAACACAGAGCGCGCTTCTTGTAACTTGCTACACATCAAAGTAGCGAAGTATCAAAACAAACAGTTGATACTCGAGTGATGCAGATGAAGGCGCCGCGACCAGGATGAAATAATCCGAGAAGTATCTTATTTGTTGTATTATATAAGCAGTTGTATAATGAATTCCTATTACAATATTTTTCTTTTACACTTATCTTCTTTTCCTCAGGAAAAAATGAAATCCATCTTTATATTAAGGTCAAAATAATTTTACTTCCTGGTTTTGAAGAACATGTACAGCATCCTAATTTTTCAAATTCATAATAATACAAATTTAATACAAAACTTGACTATACACTATGTAGTGCGGGAGTCGCGCCGGCGAATTTTCGCTTTCGAGGCATGACGCGGCTGCACCATTTCATTAAAATTCTTGTAAAATCTTAACTATTTGATGAAATTTTACGATTTAAAGAGGTTTATCTTTGTTAAATGCACAAAACATAGAATCCATTAAATTTGATGATGATTGATTTTTCCCCTCTTAAATTTCTCACTTAAATTGAAGTATTTCAACACTTATTTTCCATAATGTTTTCTCGATAATTTTAATAACCTTCGATTATTTGAATAACCAGACATATGCTATCACGGACGTTTTTGTAAAACTCCACCAGGCGAACAATATTGCCACTCATAGTTGTCACCGTTTAGGCAGCGTAAGTTAAAATGGCCGA
The DNA here is from genome assembly GCA_002313205.1 of Laupala kohalensis. Classification (NCBI taxonomy): domain Eukaryota; kingdom Metazoa; phylum Arthropoda; class Insecta; order Orthoptera; family Trigonidiidae; genus Laupala; species Laupala kohalensis. The sequence goes on from NNCF01128364.1 coordinate 74,463, forward strand.
TTTTCCCCCGATTTCATCGACATTTATCTTCAAATTCATTTTTTACCTTTTTCACTCATTCAAAAAAATAAAAGCCGATGTTCATCCTGGTCATCTTAACTATCTCCTTGCTAAATTTCATCACAATCGGTTCTATGGCTTAGTCGTGATTAAGTAACAAACAGACAGACACCCTTTTGCATTACACATTTATTACTATTATTATTATTATTATTATTTGCGAATGGACCTTTGTATGGATCACGCAAAGCCATATGATTTAACTGTTCATTTTCCTCTGTCTCCACACTTCCTTCATCCTTTCGCTACATTTACATTTATATATTAGTGTGTGTATATTTATACCATGTGCATATTTCTTCCGTGTACCCTACACGTGGAGGAGATATATGTTAACTTCTGGTGAGGTGAAAATGGCGACGAGCCGGGAAACGAACCCGAGATTTTGCTTTGATCGCAGGGGTGTTAACCACTACACAATCCGTTCGTCTTTCACAACTGTACACCATTTCCACCTAGACCTAAACCCCGGAAGACCTAAGACACACCCCCATACAGGAGATAAGTGAACCAGACGGCACACTATGCTGTGACCAGCAATAAAGTGCACTAATAAAGGATTGAATAACTGTTGCCTTCGAAAATAACTTTATGCCAGTATAATAGGCCAGCACTTATCTTGTTACTCACGATATAATAGGTTAATCTAAAACCTAGGACACTTAATGTAACTGTGCCTTAATGTAAATTCTAACTTGTTCGACTTTTTTAAATATCTTAAAGTGACAAATTGTCATACATAATACGTCAATTAAGCTTTAACTTACCTATCTATTAGGATGGGTTCTAAAACACGAACAATTTTTGTACAGATATCAGATAGTGGAGACTTCATCACATCACACAATCGTAAAGACGCTGCAACCATTGTTTCATTGTGAATCTCAGCTAATTGATTCGTAATACCCAACGAAATAGTGCAAACTGTAACAAAAATCAATAATTACCAAATAAAAAATACATAACAACTGGTCAATGAATGCTGATATGCTGCGTATAAGGACGTATATAATAGTGAGCAACCGGTAGATTCACAAGTGAATCCAACAATGGACACACTAATCGCTTCTACGCGTAAGTGCAATACCTTACGACTGTGGAACCAGGTGTGGTCCGGACCGGGAAGTTGCTTTTCCAGTGGCACCACAAACAGCTCACGACTAATAGCTTTAATAAAAATCGATGCCCCTCTACGCAATAGCAGCCTAAGGCGTAGTTGGTATTATAATAATGGTAATAAATTCGTTGACGAAAAAAGTTACAAACTGCGTATGACCATGTGGATGACAATAAACTAATTTATTCTCCGGAAGCAAGCAAGGGACCATCCCATCAATTCCGATCACGGACCGTAAGGCAGAGGCGGATTGAAAAGATAAGAATATAAAGTTAGCTACGTATTATATCAACAGAATACCAACAAATTTATTTATATAATAATGCTATAAGTGAATTGTGAAATACAACACACAAAGAGTTATATTTAGTGTTACGAAGTTCTTGTCAACGATGCAGAACACGACATGACTGTTGGGAGAAGAGTTAAACATGTGTACATAAATGAAAAAAAATGTGCAGTACACAAATCTTCGGTAAACCGATAATTTAGACCAAGGGTCTCCAAACCATGCCTTACGAATGTGCTTTGTCCGGCCTGCGGCTGGATGAACTATCCCATGAGCACGTTAACGTTTCTAATTAGATGTTCGGTCACTAGTGGAGAGATATTGTTGGCCGGAAGTAACTTCTCACATCTCACATCGACACAAAGTCAAAGATTTACGCGATAAATCTTCTTGAAAAATTGTTTCTTCATACCTACATTAACTCTATTTCTTCATAAATGTATTTTCTTTTCAAATTTTTAAAACGCTTTTAAGATATCTATTTCCTTAGTTAAGCATGGTAGTCAGGTATGCCTGTCCCTTAAGAGTTGAAATGCATATCAAATAATCTTATAAATGTTGTAATGAGATACAATTGGTAGTGACTTTGTAATAAATTTAGTTGACCCATCAGACTTATAAATTTTTTTCAGGTTGCCCCCCCCCCCACCAGTTAAAAAGTTTGGTGACCCCTGGCTTTGACAATAAATTACAAGACTAGACACTCAGATTCATTTCCCAAACACTCAATTTTCACTCAAAAATACGACAAAATATATAATTTTAAAAATGATCCCTTCATCTTGTATATATTAAAATACTTTAAATTGTTTCATTCCATTTCATTTGTTGAAATTTTCAGTTAGACTTTAGAACAATTGAATATTTGGTAATATAGATTAATAGGAATATTTCCCCAGAGTAAATATTTTTAAAGTGTGTTTATTCATTATCTTCCCAAAATGTTCATAAAAAATGCAAATGTTAAAGATTGCACAACATATAAACATGCTACATGTAAATTTATGACACTTTGTGAGACATGCTCTTTTTTACAGACTTAAAACATTTACAAGAAGATTCAAAATTCGAAACTTTGTTATTTTGTAACTTAAACTTCATGAATAGAGTATAAAAAGATTTCACAAGAAAAAGACAAATAATGGATAGAGATTCTCCCATTATACTTTTGCCAATTGTGTGCTAGTGGGATTATAGATTTCCTCTTCATCTACATATTTTGCAATATTTACATATAACTCGGCTTTTTAGAATAATACTAAACCACATACACAACTAAATAAAAAGGAAGTGGTCTCATCATAAAACACATCACTTTCATTGAGATACATTCTATCCTCAACATACAACTTAAGTGAATTGACTTTAACTTGTATTGGATGAATCTATCTAGACCATATAGCAAGTGAACCACTTGAAATCCTTTATCTATGACATATAGAAAATCTTTCATCAGTGTAACAAAAACCAAATGTCACTAAACACAATTTCAAACAAATTGGGACTTGTAATTTTAAATATTGATATTCTGGTCCAAGATAGGCAGTATGCAGCCACAAAACAGCAAAAGCAACATGACAAGCCCATCCAATAAGGTATCATGTTTCTCCTATTAAGAAACTTTCTGGAATACGTCTCGCCAACAAATATTTTCTGAGAGTTCAGCTTTAATGATCGATTTATTAGAAGACATCTTTGTCGTTACATGCTCTACTAGGAAGATGTATAAAAATAGTACGTGCTGAACAATTAAGAGAATAATGGAAACATTTAAGAGAATATTTGAGAGAAAATGGTTATTTTTTGTAAGTACAACTAAACTATCTCTTCGAATGAATTAAAAGATTCTAATTCAATGATCTGAAGCAATTCTTTTAATATACAATAATTTTCTGAAAAATGAAAACATGATGCATGAAAATATTTTGAGAAAATGACTTTTCTAAAACAGATCAACACTTATAATGTCTAATGTTATCTTCATATTTATCTCTTTTTCAGAGAATCATCTTCATTATTCTCTGATAAAGAAATCACACTCCGACCCTATTGCAGGTGCATTGATCTCAAGCATATCTTCATACTTTACACACTAGATGTTTTTCCACTTACCGAGTAAAACAGTAACATATTTAGGAATAATATTTCAGTGATGAGTTTATATTGACAGAAATAACAGTTTATAGGTTATTTACCGATATTACTGTGAAAATATGAAAAAACAATTCATAAAAAATTACACATTAAAAATTACAATTTTATTATAAAATAAATTATTTTCAATTGATATTTTCAACATATCATTTTCAATCTTCAAATTTATGCATAATTTAGAAAGGTTCTTAAATACAATATAGTTTTTCAAAAAATTTAAAAATTCCTATTTTTGAGATTTTAGAGATTTTATATATTTTTAAATATATATATATATATATATATATATATATATATATATATATATATATATATATATATATATATATATATATATATATATATATATATATTTTTAAAAATTCCTATTTTTGAGATATTATTATTTTTTATTTTGAAATATCTTAAAACATTATTTGTTTTAATGTAATCAAGTTGTATATCATGTTAAAGCGTATAGAAATAAAGTAACAAATTTCAACTCTCTACATCAAATAGTTTTGAAAATCGACATTTAAGGTATAATATGCGCATTGAATGAAGTTAAGTTGCCAACTATTCACGAAACTTGGAAATATTCACCAAAGTAGTTCTGTTTAATGAACAATACATTTTACTGATTTTTTTAAATATTGGATGAGGACAATTATTTTGTGATTTTAAAACTTGATAATTAATTAAGACTGTCGTTTGACTCTTTTGACAAGGGTCGCACTGTCTTCAGCCACGTGATACAGCGGCCATTTCCGTTATACCAGCGTTTTCCACAGTTTTAGGTGAATTATTCTTGAAAATACCCTGTAAGATACGAAAATCTTAATATCACTGCGTTCCTATTTCCATTTGCTATGTTTTAGTATGTTTTTTCGCTATGTTAAACCGGTACTTTTGCCAGAATATTAAAAAAAACAAGAGCCCACGAAAGTTTCTCCTTAATAAGCCCATAGGAATTTAAAGTCAAAGAATTCAAAATATTGCGCAGTAAGGGTATGAAAATACATCCGCCACTGGATAGACAATGGTTAAAACTATCATTTAAAACATTTTTGGGGGGTACTTAAGACTACTCGCTCTGACGGACATAATACCTTAAAGGTTTCAAAACGTATCAAGAAATGGCGAAAATATCTAGAATTTGAAGGTTAATAACTGAAAAACGGAATTTAAAATTTTGAATTTCTCATATGAACTAATAACAATACTAATATACAAAAAAATTTAACTCTGAGATACGAAGGACTCATTTTTGCAAATTTAATATGGAATAACTCTAATGATTTCCATGATAATGTTGAAATTGCAACGAGACATCGCCAGAAACGTGTTTAACCCTAAACTATTCAAAGAGGCAAAAATAACCATTACTGTGAGTTCCGCAGACCAAACATAGGTTTTCTGTAATTATAACCCAGGAGAAAAAAACTTGAAAGTTGAAAGCGAATTAAGTAGTGATTTTATTAAGGAACATTGTCTTGAGGACAATGATAGAAAAGGTCTCTCATCTTTAGTATCATCAAAAATTGCTCGCAGCGTACTTCTATTTAAACAAAAAAACGGGGGAAAATGTTTTTTCTAATATATTAGAAAAAAACTATTCGTTGTAGGGAAATGTGAATTGTAGGCGATGTGTGCTTTTTTTTCAATTTCATTTTCTTTGGCCATTTAACTTAGACACCTTACCTCCAACATTATCATTGCTAGATTTCTTGTTCAGATGTCTTCTGTCCTTTTTTATTTATCTTCCTTGTTCAAAATATCTCTAATTAGTCCTATTTGTGTGACATATTCTTCGTACTTCTCATATCTTACCTGGCTTTTTATTAATTCATTTTTCCGTGTCGTATTCCAGATTCCTCTTTCTTTCAAATACCGCACATACTCAGCTTTTTCTTTCCCGTAAAAATCACAATTCCATGTCCTGCTGGCTCATCTCCTTTCCCGCACTTACACTCCGCTGTTTCCGCTCTTCCTATTCTTTTCATATATGCCTTGAAAGTACCATGCTGTGTCAAAAACTCCATTACAAACGGGTTCAATACAAACCATTTACGATTATTTTCTGCAAATTTCACATCCGGGATATATTCATGTGTAATTCGTCCATTCTTACTCTTCTCCCATCTTATCTGCCATCCTTTTATTAATTCTGCCGTAATCGTTTTCATTTTTTCTTTTCCCATCCCCTCTATTTGCGTCCCATTTATAACTACTGACTCTTCCTTTCGTACTTTCTTTCTCAAATTTATTTCTACAGATCTAATGGTATTACCCCTAATGGTATTACCCCGTTCAGTACTTCTAGGGCATAAGTTGATATTGTGAGATAGCCTTCTGTCATACATCTCTTACATAATCTTTGCACCTGTCGCAAATTTTCATACTTTGCAAATACTATCTTATGGCCCCAGACACTACAGCCGTACACTACTGCCATAATATTTCGTATAGCTCCTTTATATAATTTCACCATTCCAATGTTAACTATATTAAATTTTGTCACTCCCACCCTTACTAAATTATAAAATGCTTTTCTTGCTTTCTCTGTAACATATCCGAAATGTTTCGTGAATAATTTCTCACCCAATATTATGCCTAAATACCGGTGTGAATGTACTATCCGTATTTTCTTGTCTTTCAGTTTTATTATGGGATCACTTCTGTTTTGTTTGGACAGGCCAAACCACAAATCTTTTGTCAATGAAAATACCTACAGTTTTGAGTCTACATAAATTGAAATCGGACAACAAATAAAAAAGTTATTGCAAAAAAAACATGAAAATTCGCCAACCCTTTTTTGTTGACAATTGGCAGCTGTAGAGCCGTGCGAAGATGGCGGATTTCGTCGCTGACGGGATTGTCGTGAAGACACCCAGCAACAACACACCTAGCACATTAGATTGAGGGCGAGAGGCCGGAGAGAGTAGGTCAGTGGGGCATGACGTCGAGAAGCTAATCATATATAAACGGGTTGAGTAGAGACAGTAGAGAGTATACGAGTAGAGACGGAGAATGGAGTATTGACGGGGGGGGGGGGCTGTTACTGTGTGG
>NNCF01128365.1:0-20472 GCA_002313205.1 Laupala kohalensis
CCACCCACGCTTTGTGTTTCGCTTCGTACAGTGATAGAACGGTTCACTGCGTTGCTTTCCTGCAACGGATGTCCACAGCGTACAGCATTTGCACCATGGAGCGTACATGCGAGGGCGTGCGCGCGCGTCTGTGCGTTTATGCGACCCGTAACTCTAGAGAAGCACGAGACAGATTCTCTCATATGCTCGGTTGGGTGTGAGACCAATATGGCGGATGCACGTTTCCGTGATACGGGTTGAGCTACGAAACTAGTACACTATGCTTTTTATATGAATCTTCGACCATTCCTGTTTTTACATTGCTGATATTTAAATTATTAATATTACAAAATACTTACAAAATATTTTAAGTTATATTTCATTTATCAATTGTAGATTTTTAATTGTGCACTATGGTAATCCTGCACAGGCGTTTACGTATATTTCGCTTACTTTTGGTTGTTCTCATTAACAGAAAGGGTAAACTACAGATATGAATGAAAATAAATAATGATGGGATGTGCTGAATGGCAGGGGAAAGAAGCTTCCTCCCCCTCCCCCCACCACGACAAGGAAATCAACTGTCCAGCCAGATCACTAGTTTCATGACCTAATTTACAAACCTTGTAATTTGAACATTTAATCAATAAATATTATTTTACTCTCATTACAAGTTTATTTTTATTTTTCTAATCTTTATCCTAATAATATTCCTGAAATATTATGCCTATAGGGATGGGAATTTTAGTTGGAAGAAGTGACAAAATCATGCGGTTTAGATATTGCGAGAACTCGATCGAATATTTTCTCTCTATCCGCGTTCGAAAAGACAAGTCAAAATTAATTGTTGACATTAAAACTTAAATTACCGACGTTTGTATTTGTAATTTAATAATATTAAATATGGGACTTGTTCAAGTTTTTGGTGATAATTTCTGTCCCCCTTTGCGTGCACTTACCTTATTTATTCTGGTACTTCAATTAAATTGATTAAATGTTCCTTAATATGCTTCCGAAGAGTTTTGAGTAACAATAAGTTAGTTTCCCCATTGATATACTCCCGAAAGTTGTTCATCCCTGGCACCTCGATGGGAAGCCACCCTCAGAACTTTTGTATTTGCGTATCTATGGTTCATACTTCCGTCTGCATGTTTCGTTTGCACAGGTTTCTTTGTCCATTTCATTCACGTCAAACGTGTTGCCTGATAAGACAAATGGAAATATTAATCTTGCGTTGGAAAAACTGTATTCTGTGGCATAAATATTAGGTTCTTAAATTAGTGAGAAACGGGAGAGAAATAGTAAAACAACAATTATTTTTGTCGTCCCATTATTTGGACAAGGTGCACATCGCAACGTCTTAAGATTTTGTGTTGATTAAACAAATACTTATAAATATTTTATGATTGATAATATTTCTAATTTTATTTAAGTACGTAGATGCATTTAAAACACAATTTATCGAGTAAGTGTTCCAATCATTTTGTTGTCCGTGAGATCCAAAGCGCTTCATTTGTTGCGAAGGTGGTCAGTGATGTTGTGTGACGAATGTGTCAACTGAGGTGTGTCACGCGACGTGTGTCAAGTGATGGGTGTGAGAGGACAGGGGAGGGGAAAGCTGACGTAGTGTAAGCACTCGCCCACAGTGTAGAGGACAAGACGAGATGGCGGGGCACTCGAATGGTCGGGTGGTTGTGCTCAGGTGGTTATGGAGCGCGACTGACAAATAGACCGCGCCGCCTTTATGGTCCCTCGGTCGCTAAACCACCCACCCACCCACCCACCCACCCACCCTCGCGCCGCCTGATAAGCGCAAAGCCCACATCGCAAAGCCTCGTACCTCTGGTCGTCAGACTGCGACTCAATTGAGAAACTCTGTTTCAGAGGCGTAGTTTGGTCCTTTGGGAACAAGGGGTCGATATAGAAATGGGGGGTCCTTCAACGATTTCCTTCTCCCCTCCACCGCCATAAGAACCTGTGCCACCATTTATGATAATCCGTTCCGCCTGTCATAAATTTCCGTTTTATTGCAACTACCACCTCTCGTTTTTTTATGTACGTTTTGAACATTTATAAGGAAACTAAAGTGCAGTAGTATCTACTTTCAAACACAATCATGAGCTAGTGAGTGCTTTGGAGTATCGACCCTCTGATTAATTTTCGAAAAAAAGGGCTCTTTTTACAAGATATTTACTATAAGTAAAAAAAGAATTTATTGTTAAAACAGTTACACACTGCGTTTGACCATTTGTAGAATAATGATATAATTTATTCTCCGGAAGCAAGTGAGAGTCCATCCCATCATTTCCTTTCAAGGACCCTATGGCAGAAGCGCATTGAAAATTTCAGCACACTCCCAGTACAGTTTATAAATAGTAGAAGTACGGCTTATAAATCAAAATGATAAAATTCGTTTTGTTCTTAAACATTTAGTTTTCTGTTTTCTTGCTCTCAATTATCCGCAATCTCATTTCACCTTTTAAGTGTTCTATTGTGTTCGCCTGTTTCGCCTTGATATTCCGACAGTGTTCCCCTTCCGTTGCGGTTGTGGGAATGCATTCCCAGCTCTTTGGTTTTTGGACGTTTCTCGAAATGGCAACCAAGCGCTTTGTGTCCCCGAGATGTTCCGTTTTTTTTTATCTCTCTCTCTCTCTCTCTGTCTCTCTACCCCCGTTCCCCTCTCATTCTCGCGCGCGAGCGTCGGAGATAAATTGGCGTTGGATTAAGCGGAGAGTTTTTTTTAGTGTGTTCTGCTGTTGGAGTTTGAGACCAGGGAAAGTGTTGTATATGACGCAAAGCTCGGCTTCCACACATGCTCTGTCCAATTGGCGCCACGTCTGGGATTTGCCTCGAAACAAATCTACGGATTTATAGAGGGAATGAAGATAATGATGACGATTGTATATTTTAAAAAGTACGGCGGTTTATCACGATTAATTTTGTTTTCTACTCTTGACTTTCCCCTTTTAAAAGTTTTTTTTGTTTTATCTAGTGTGTGATACACTGTGAAGAAAAAATGTTTTAGCATTATATGCGTAAGAACGTAGAATGTTTCTTTTTCTGAGATATGGAAGCGAGCCCTTGTTGTTCGCTGCGAGGGGAAAACACGACGAGTTTTTGTGGGTTCAGATTTATTGTTATCGTTATTGTATGTCAGTGAAGTATTATCACAATACTCCCGATTTTTCTATATATTAATATTTCAATAAAAAGTAATTTTTGTAATGATTTAGAGTAATTTTAATAGTAACTATTTATAAACAATATTTGCCGAATTGTCTATAGTTTGAAATTATTAATAAGTAGCGAATTGTTTCTTCTCTTGTCTTAAAAGTGTGCTGAAATGTTATATCCGTCTCTGCCTTAGGACCCTTGATCGGAATTGATGGGATGGTCCCTTGCTTGGTTCCGGAGAGTAAATTAGTTTATTGTCCTCGACGTGGTCATACGCAGCCTGTACTGTTTTTTGATCAAAAATTTATTTATTTAAATACTAAGATGGCTCTTGGGTATTCCAAAGTACATTAAGTGATTTGGCGTGTATTGCCGTAGTCAGGGTACGTGTTTGCACCTTTTTGAGTGATAATTGTTATAATTTTATCTTTCTCCTCAAGACTCTCTTCGGTGGTTTTCTTCTTTGGCGTGTGGCGTAGTTGTTGTCGTGACTTCTTCCGTGACCTTCGCCGCAGACGGCGTCCGTGAACTTGAACCGAGCGCGCTCTATTGGCACGGAATGAACCAAGGCGAGATGCTGGAACTCGACTCGCAGGGCATCGAACTCAAACATGTGGTGCGGGACTTCTTCTCAATTCCTAAAGTATTAATAACTTTCACGATTGAAAGTAATGTGCAAACCCCTCTGGTATTCAGGGTATATGCTTGCTTGATACTGAGACACTCCGTGTTCTATTTCCGGCGGGACAAGAAAAAATGTGAAGCTTTTCACTTCAATATTTCAGTTGATGTAGATGTGACGATTGAAAAGCGAACCATCCTACTACTTCCAGTATCAATAATTACTCCTACTAACACCACGTGGACCAAGTTGTTGGTAAAACCAGCTAACAATAGACCCACCTCCGACCTCCTATCGCCCCATGTAGATATGCTTCAATAGCACGCTACATTTCACATTTACAAATACTACAATGAAATAGTTATGTACTCAAATGAAGACAAGAGAACTTCCTTACGCAAGAGAAAGTCTCTGTTAGTAATAATCATCGAACGAGGAAACACGTATTAACTGGTAACAAGTTGTATTCTCTCTTCTAATGAGTGACCAAGAGGAAGGGAAATGCGAAGCTATCTCTTATCTTGTGTTCTATTAGATGTCATGTTAAGTAACTAAATACTAAAATTTAGAGATTTTTTTTCTCTCTCCTTTGTCTTTTAATAGATTCGTGATGTGTATCCATTGATTGCAACCGAGCAAACTGAAATAATTATTTTTTAATATTGACAGAATAAAGTGACTGTAATTGAACTTAAATTCCTCGTGAGTTCTCATTCAATAAACTGTTAAAGCTCTTATTGTGTAAAAAAATTAATAATGAAGTGTTTCGGTCAACTTTTATTTATGAAAAGTATATTTGTGTGTTTCATTCAAAACCAATGTTTTACCTATATGTGTGCCATCGTCTTCTGGAAAACAAGAATAATAAATTCCTTTACCGAAATTTTTCTCTCTCCTAATACTTCTGCATTTACGACACGGGAGAGGTTGGTAGCGCGAGAATAGTGATAATAATAAAATAAGAAAGTACGAAATGTATAAAAATGAAGCTAAAAACTTCAACAGAGTTGAAACAACTCCTCCGTAATATAAAGATCCGGTCCAGGGAACTAGACACTGCGCAGTGAACTAGGATAATCAAATAATTATAGACAAAACAATAGATCGTATTAATCCTTACGTGATATAATGAACAAATATAAAAGAAGAAACGTTTATAATTCATGTCGCTGTTTCTTCCGCAACCAATTTAAAACAGAAAGGACAAACAAAAATACTGAAGTATCGGGCACTAATGACAGACTTAATCGTTATTCCCGCATTATTGTAGCAGCGTATGTAATTTGCAAACACTAAACGGACATCTTGCATCATTGCTATGTACCAGCAATGTACGTTTTCTACCGGTATTACAAATTTGTTATATTACAAGGAACTTCCTTAGTCTTGCCTTTTATTCGTTTCAACAACAATTTTTTTTCCTTCTAAATTTCATCGTCCGCTCCTTCTGTGTACTTGGAGAGAAGTGTGTGTGAGAAGTGAAGTGTCTTGCTTCGGCGCTTGTGTGATTGACCCACGTGTCCTCCACCGTGACCTGCCCCTGCCAACGACACTTGGTATGCGCCGCCTCCCTGCCGCAATTGGGGCAGCAACATACACGATGCAATACTATCTGTCTCATTCCAATTAACTTCAACGGGCGCTGAGCAGCGGGTCTTCGGGGCTTTTGAACTTGCTTTGTACCCAAAATTGTCACTGAAGTGTCGTTCTGGAATGGTGGGATTTTTTTTAAATTTGTTTTTTTATATAGTTTTGACTCTTGGTTTCTTTTTTGTATTTCGGAGTCCTAAAACCATTTCTTGGATTATACAACTGCTGAAATAGATTTGGATTTTTGTTTTGTTTTGACTTTTGATATATTCCTAACACGCTGAAAAATTCTTGGATGGCCCCATGCTGTATAAACAAACAAAGTTCTCTTTTTTCTCTTTATTTTGAGAATTCGATTATGCTCTAGCAATGGAATCTCAGTAATCAAGTAGCTGTTATTATGATCATTTTAATTTCAAGGACAAACATAATTCTTATACTTTTTGTACATTTCTTCTCGTTTATAACTAAAATTAAGTGTTGAGTGTTTTGCTGTAAATCAAGAATGAAGGTTCCAACAAGAAGGGAGGACACTTCGACATTTTGTAGGGCTCTTAAAGACCTTAGTTGTTGGCGAGCCCTAGATCCCCAATAATATTAATACTTATATACTCATGCAAAAAGCTGTCATTCTAAACACTACCAACGTTGCAAGAAAGTTCTTGAGTGATATTTAGACGAATGTGCTTGGCTCTGTAAGTCGTTCTTTGCCTTACACCAGCAGCAATGCTGAGGGAACAAATTGAATAATAATAATAATAATAATAATAATAATAATAATAATGTCTGGACCTTCAAATTTCTCAAGGAGTCGCAGCCAGAGGGAAGTGGAACTTTCTTGGACACGTTCTGTAATACCTATCAGCTATGCTGATAAGAAGGTTCAAATAGTAATAGTCATATTAATAATAATAAAAAGACGAAGAACGTTAATAATTATTTCGACGTTTTGTAACTGATCTTTATAATTGGACCCCGTTTCCCCCATAAAATCGTAACAACTTTGTTAATGGGATAAAAAAAAGAGTTTTATCCATGAATGATGAATGTCGTATCAGTTTTGGAACCCTCACCCCTTCTTCGTTAATGGTTCTGTAGCAGCCCCACGTCAGAGTGAACGAATGACACAAGCATTTAGGCGGAGAGTGGGGGTCGACATGAAACTTTTAGCATTTCGCTCGGCCTCTGTGGACGAAGGCAAACACAGCGAGCGGTTCGTGTGCAGCGGAGTTCCCCTCGCTCCCGAACATCAATGATTCAACTCTGGTGTCCATGACGACGCTGATTCGTTTATCTCATCAACGATTCGGAGAAAAACGCCGAACCACCGAATAAATGTCACTCAATCGCTTCCCAGTGTTCAATTCATATCTCAATATCTGAGACGACGCTCCGCTGCCCTGTTTTAAGGTGGGAACAGCGCTCCAAGTTAGTCGAATCCCTCAGATGGATAATTGATTTATTTATTTTTATTCTAATTGTTATAAAATTCCATAATATTAATAATAATGATGAAACAACATGATTTAATTTCTATCTATCGGTTAATAATATAGTACAAACTATATTCAGAAACTCGCTTGACTCGTTTGAAAAACACAAAAGCACAAAAGCGACCGATCGAAACGATTTCATGATTTACGCATCTCACCTCAAAGGAAAAAGTGAAATATCTTTCTCAGATGTCCGATGACCTATCGATAAAAGTGATATAGAAAATACTACAAAGGAAAATTTACTTCAAATCTAAGTATACTTCCGTCACAACGTGATTTAAAAGTTGGTCTTATTTTGTAAATAAATGTATTCTGCATAAGACGCAATATATTTCACCATCAATTATAATTGCAATTATTTGATTTAATGACCGGTTTGGTATTTTTTCAAGTTCAAATCAAAATAAATACATGTTACTCTGTTTATTTACGCCAATTTCAGATATTTTATTGATTAAATTCTACCTGCGCTAGTACTACCTTAAATCACACCTTCTTTCGGGAATTTAGTTTACTTTTGCGTTTCAACATTGAATTTTAAAATATACTCATACGATAAAATGTATGCCCTTCAGAGCAAATACGTAATGTTTCGCATTATGATATTTTTTGGCGCAGTCCTAAAACTTTTATTTCTGAAAAATAATATGCTTCCTAACGGTATATATATTAATATCAGTAAAAGATTCTTGTCTACTAGAAACGAGTACAAAGTACAAAAGTTACGCTTCATACAAATATTCAATGGTGTAGATCAAATGAGTACCAAAAATGAATGATATGTAAGATTAAATTACTAATTATCAATACACGTTTTAAAAGATTTTTATAATATTATTGCATTGGAGTGAGCATGGCTCAGTTGGTAGAGCGCTGAGTTGCTGGCTGGCTGGTGGTGAGGTGGGAAATTTTTCATCGCACCTCAACATCCAGACTGACTCCCTGGCCAACTCAGCCTGCTGTAAAATGAGTACCAGGGTTTATCCTGAGGTCAAACCGGTCGGAGCGAGATGCTGAGCACATCTCCTCCTCCTAGTACCGAGGTCAAGTAATTGCGGAGCTCTACCCTCCGCGAATCCCTTGGGCACCTTCGGGACCTGTTCAGGAATAGTTTTACTTATTATATTATTAATCTATATTTTATATTTATTATTATTACATAAAATATCAAACTAATATGCCTACATGTGTTTCGATAATTCGTGGTTTTGTCACTTATATTTTATATATTTTGGTTTTAACCTGATCCAGACATTTGCATATTTGTATCAAGCGCAAATTTTGTAAATTGCATTTGTAATTCTTTTAATGTTAAAATGTAATATTCTCAATATAACGTCATACATCCCACATTTTGCTTGTATCTTTGTATAAGTAAACGTTTCAAGGAAGTTTTGTTATCACGTAGCCTCTGTGAACAGCTACACGTGTGGAGGGGTATATTTATCAAACGTACATTAACAACTTTTTTCTTGATGAGTCAAAAAAGGGTTAATGTAGTGAATACAATCTAACTCTTCTATTTTGTCACGTAGTTTATTACTCGTATATCAGCGTCTAGGATCATTTTATTACGGACGGTGGTACCACCACTCCACGCTACTCAACTCTCTGAGATGTATAATTGTTTTCTTTATTTTTACTCTAATTGTCATAAAACACAATAATATAAATAATGATGATGAAAAGACAGTATTTAATTTCTATCTACCAGTTAATAATATAGTACAAATAATATAGTATAGTTAATAATATGGTACAAATATTCAAGAACTCTGTTGTCTAGTTTGAAATAAAGCGCATGTACAAACATGGCGGTCGAGCGCGACGGTTTCGTGATTTATGCATCTCAACTCAAAGGAAAAATTAAAATATCTTTTTGTAATGACCGGTGACCTATTGATACAAGCGATGTAGAAAATACTACGGATGAATTACAATGAATTAAAGTAAACTTCCAACACTTTCGTGATTTAAAAGTCGGTCTTATTTTGTTAATAAGTGTTTTCTCCATAAGAGGCGATGTATTTGAACATCAATTATAATTGCAGTTATTTCATTTAAATGAGCTGTGAGGTATGTTTTTCTAACGTTGACCCACAATAAGAACATGTTACTCTGTTTATTTTTGCCGATTAAAGATATTTTTGTGATTTAATTGTACCTCCGCTTGTACTACTACAAAGATCCCCAATGTCTAAACAATTTTTTGTGTCTTGGTTTCGTGAAAAATTCCTTAACACAGACAACTTGTGCACTGATTTCTGATGCACCTTTGTACAGTTTCGTAGTACAAACTTTAACGATCGGTACAGGACACCGTAACAATGGTTGACTACATAGGATTTTGTATGGGCGCAAGTGACGCGGTGAGGCGCGAACACAGGAAGTACACGATGTCGTTGCTTGAATATCCGTAGCTGTTGCACGTCTGCGTGAAATACTTGACATCTTTGAATATGTACGCCAATCGCTCCTCCGACGCTATCAAGCGTATATCACTGTTGATGGACGCAGTTATTGTAAACATTGCACTAGTCAATGACGCTGTCAATAAATACTTTGTCTTTCCTTTCATCTCTTATTTCTTGTTTAGGCGCCCCACCGCGTCACTTGCGCCCATACACTCCTGTACAATAATTGACTTGTTACATCGTCCTGTGCCAACCCTTAAAATTTGTACAATGAATTCGTGATCATTCTGTATTCCCAGTGAAGCACACTCCAGGGAATGAAAAGTCAGGAAAAAAAGATTGGAAAGAAGACACCTGAATGTTACGATAAAGTCAGAAGCGTCTGAATGTTGAGTCCCCGAAGTCTGCGTTTCTTCCACTTCTTCCTGGAACTCGGCAAAATAGTTTCTGCAAGAGTCTGACCTTCCTCTTATACCTTTTTTTTTTTTTTTTTTTTTTTNCTTGGCGTGCGGTGGCGCCTGAGACGTGTGGCCTTTCCACACCGTGATGGTGGTGATTTCGATGAGGGAAGGGAAATACCACGGTTGGACGCTGACCTTCCGCCGGAAGCGATTGCAATAGGGGATTCCCTCAGGGAAATTGGGTCACGTGGGGAGAAACCAGCAAATATGCCGTTACTGTTTTTTTTCCTCTTCTTCCAGTGTTGCCAATATATTGTACACTTTTCTCCTGAAAAATTGTCCTTTATATTACTTTTTTTAAAAAGGATGTCGAATTTAATCAACAATTATCTTAATTTCTATTGCATTCATTGCAACATGGTTGATGTTATTTTGATTTATGCAGTATCATCTTCATTTTCTATAATATAATAATAATATAATATAATATGCCTTGTTTCTTAATAAAATGTGTGGCGAAACATGATGGGCCATAATTGATAAATTTACATGTCCTTACGTTCACTTCACTACGGTAATTAAAGAATTAAATCTAATTCTGAAATGGTTTATAAGATTTGATTCAATAAAGCTTTGAAGTTGTGGGGATAAATTACTCAGTTTGTGGTTTCTGCGGCAGGAAGAAGCACGGGAACTACAGAAGAATCTAAAATTGTGACAATAATATCAGAACTTGCAGGTTAATGTCTAGAATGTGGTGACATTTTCTTTTTTATGTATTGATCCTCCTTCTTTATAACATAACACTTGTGTTATAAAATACTCTATAGAAATAAACTCATAAAATAGAAGACTCTAAAAATATACAATTAATAATAAAGTGTATGTGTATAATATAAAACAATACTTTAGTGTAATTAATGTATGTTTTCTCCACTTCACCATCGAATCTTTCACGATTCACCGCGGCAAAACATTACATGTACTGCAACAGGTTTCGCATTCCATGACAATCCAAACAGTGGTTTGACCTGCAGATACGACAGCGTTGTTTGGCTATCGAACATACATCAGTTGTATACATTTGACAATGTAGACAGTGTTAGAAAAGCACACGCTACCGCGAAACGGCTGATTGCCTTTTGTGTGAGCTCTCTTCTGTAGGTTGCTGCCACGAGGACGATTTTGTTGCAGTAATTGCGGCGCGTACATTTATTTTAGAGTGGTCTTATTTAAAATTCACTTCATACTGTGTTCTCGCGTTATTTGCTTGTCAACATTACTTTAAGGTTATTTTCAGCATTGTCTAAAAGGCCATCCGTAATTTTCGCAAGAAAGGTAAAAAAAGAGGAGATTTAAATACCTTACTGTATCTTACGATGGACGTGAATACAGATAATAAGGAATACTATAATTTTTGTAGGTAAAAACGATTTTTCCATAACTCATTTGAATGGAGAAAATGCCTTATGAAAGAGATTTCTGGGTGGACATGTCTCAGAACAGCTGTACAAATAAGAATTGAGGCGACTTCAAGAATAATTAATATGGTTCATAAAATAAGACAAAATTGTTAATGTCTACTCGCATACTAATTGAATTAATTAATTCTTTGAATGAAAAATAATATTTTATCTATGGTGACTGTTACGGCTACAATGAATCAAGTAAGTTATTAATCGACTTAACTCGATAATTCTTTCGGATAATATATCGCCGAAATGGTCTGATATCGTTTATAAGAAAGTATATTTTAATTGAAACACTGCTGTATTTTCGAATAGTGAAGTAGCTTAACGTTAAATGATTTTACAAAAGAAACAAAGCTCATGATTTTTTTCAAGTCTTCAGCTTGTGTATGTGAAAATAATACACTACTTCATGATACAATACCAAGTTTTTTTAAAACTTACTATGTGCAATACAAGAACACCTTTGACCGAGCTCTCCCCCTTCACTCCTTTTTTTCTCAGCGTATACCCGACACCTGCGGGTTTCCATCCAAATCATTCGTGTAAATATCGTTTCTTTTCCTGATGAGAAATATGGACGATATCTTCCATAACGCAAGACCTGGCGAGAGAATCAGTAAGAAAAAAAATTACTACGTCTCGAGTTCATCATTATGTAAAATGGATGTTTCTCTTACTGAGTTTTGAAACTAGTTGAGTGATTTTACTTCTGAACTCAATTTCTTGCTTGCTGCTATTTCTATTATAATCTTCCTTTCTTGTTGTTACGTCCTTGTAGTGTATTCCCTTTCCGTTCTTCCCCGCTGCGCAAGCGGATTGAATTTACTCTCACCTGCTTCACGTGGTATTCCCGAGTGTGTTGGCACAGCGTCTACTTTGTTTCATACGTCGACTCTGAAAATTGTTCTCGTGCTAGAACACGTGTTTTCGTTCTCGTATGTATAACTTCGAATAATAACTGAGATCCGCAACTGCACATATTCTCTGTTTTCCTTACATCTTATATATCCCGATCCAACTGGCCGAGTGTCTGCAGCTTTGCTCGCTTGCTCGCAAGAATGAAGGGATTCTTTCTTAATCATCGATGATATATGTTAATCGTCAATTCTGTATTATTATTTTACTTATCATTATATGTTATCATCAATTTTATTATTGAATTGTGAGTAATATGTATCTGAACATGAGTTTTGTGTCCCTGAATCCTGTATCAGATATGTGTTCTTCAAAATAAAAAAGAAACATGTCAAAAAAAGTTTTTAAGAAAGGTTTTTAATAAAAGAGAACAAGAAAACTGTGAGACACTTGTGAGGATGAACTTGTTTGACTGGGACAAACAACCTAAATGAAGAGTACGACAGCGACTCTGACATTGCCCTGAAGGAGGCCTCAGCATGATGGCCGAAACGTTGGTAGTTCTATCTACTAAGACGTTGGTAGTTCTATCTATTAACGATATTGTTTGATTTAACCAATTAAATTAATGTGCGTCTTAAAAGTAGAAGTAGCGTAGGTCACTAAAATATCTGAAATATGCATAAATAAACAGAGTAATATGCATTTATTGACCTGAAAAACATACCTCGCTGGCCATTGAAATGAAATAATTGCTATTATTGTGTGTACTGAGTGCAGACGTGCTGTCGTGTGCTCCGCTGGAAAAGTTGCAAAAAGGAGTTTGGAAGCGAAAAAATTGGTGATTTGGTAATTCCATCTCTTAGTACATGTTAATTTGGAGGAGTGGTATAAAATTTAGAGGAAAATTCGAGAGATTTTGGGAACCATAAAGAAATTTCTAGTTTACGATTACAGCGGAAGCATACGTGGGTGGCAACGTGGCTGCGTGAACAGCTGATTAAGAATCCGAGTATTTGTGAAGATATTTTAAGTGTGAAAAAGTTTGGTGAAATTTATATTAATAAAATACTAATCTGTGTTATTGTCAAAATTGATACTTGAAAAGATGAAGTGTAACCATTGTGACGAAATTATGAGGTGTATCCATTGTAAGGAAATAACCATTGCAAAGAAATGTTCTGCTATGGTTGCAATAGCAATTTATTGTTTTCATTCGAAATGTGAGATCGAAATCAATGAAGGAAAAAAAGGCGTGGAGGTGTGCCAAGTGAGGGTTTAACAAAGCAAATCTAACCAAAGACGACGGTATGAGTGATACAGAAGAGAACAAAGAAAAAGCAAAATTAAAATTAAATTTAGAAGAGAAAATGGACAGAATGTTAAGTGAAATGAAGGAGATAACTCACAGTTTAGACTTTCTGAACGACAAATATTTATTTGGAAAACAAAGTAAATGTATTAGAGCATATATGGAAGATCTTGAGAATAAAGAAGTGTGTGTAATATATGAAGCTATTAGAGAAACTTTTAAACAATCTAAGTGAATCTAATGGGATAACAGAAAGGAAAAATACCAATCTAAAACCATGGATGAATGAGGAAATAAGGAAATTAATGTCCAAAAGACATGATGTATTCAAAAAATGGAAGAAAATATCTGCAATAAATATATAAGTTAAAAACTCACTCAGAGCAGAATATACAGATTTGAGAAATAAAATCACTGCCCAAATAGTTAAACAGAAAAAAATATATTTTCAGAAACAATTTGAAAATAATTAAATAAATGCAAAGAAATATCAGGAAGTAAAGGAAAGAACCTTTAGATAATTTAGGAAAAACAGATAATATCAAAAATATAAGCAACACGTTCGCGTACAATTTCAAAAACCAAATTGATCTTATAGCACATAATTGTAATATAGAAACGTTTAAGATTAATAAAGACAAATCAGTAGTTAGCTCATTTTACTTGCCAGAAATAAATGATATGAAGCAAGAAAAATAGTCTGAAAGATGAACAATAAAATGGCGCCAGGTGTAGACTGCATATAAATTGAACACATAAAAGAAAATGATAAAATTGTAATTAAATTAATTACCAAGATTATTAATAAAAGTATTCAATTACGAGGATATCCAAATAAACTAAAAGAAGTAATAATAAGACCTATACATAAATAAAGGAGGATCCTTAATTAATTATCACAGTTACAGACCAATCTCGACACTGAAATCTATAGGAAAAATATTTGAAAAATATATTTCACTTAAACTAACAAATTATATAGATAAATACAAAATTGTAACAGTTTGCATACCAAAGTTAAAGAAAAACTTTTAAAGAATTTTACGAATCTTGTAAACACGAGACTAGATAAATGTGAACATATTTTAATGTTATCGATAAACATGTCAAAAGCATAAGATGTTATTGATCATGAAAAATTAAAAGAAACCTTAGATAAAATAGGAATTAAAGGAAATATATTGAAACTTTTTTCAAATTTATTTAAGTAATAGATCCTATAAAGTTAAAATAGACAATACACATAGTGG
Organism: Laupala kohalensis; assembly: GCA_002313205.1. Lineage (NCBI taxonomy): Eukaryota > Metazoa > Arthropoda > Insecta > Orthoptera > Trigonidiidae > Laupala > Laupala kohalensis. Next base: position 14,566 of record NNCF01128365.1, read on the forward strand.
CAGAATCAATTTAGACAAAGGTATTCCCCAAGGTAGCTATCTGACCCCACTACTTCACATCATATATGTGAATGATGTAAAGGAGTGTTACAAAAACTGCAAACTGCATTTATGCGGATGATATTATAATTTCCTCTAGTAAAGACCAAGAGAAGGCTCTACAAACCATACAAAAAGAGTTTGAAAACTTACAAAATTGGACGTATGAAAAAGGTTTCACTATGAATAAAAAGAAAACCGAATTATTACATTCATAAGAATTTCTGCATTCATAAGAATTTCCAAAATTTTATTTGCAGAGATAGTATAGAATTAGCAAGTAATCTTAAATATGTAGGAGTTATTATAGATAAAAACTTTACATAGAAAGAACATAACTTATACATTACAAGAAAACTAAGAACTTGTCTATGGAGAATGTGGAATGTAAAATCATTACGTCTATTTATATACTCAAAATTATTTATTATGCTTTATTTGATTCTGTTTTAAGATATGGAATTACCACATGGGGTTCTACGTCCAACTCACACTTTAAAATTCTACAAAATTTACAAAATAAAGCACTCAAACACTTCAGTGAAAATAATTACAATAGTAAGAACATAATGTATTTTAATGAGAAAATTCTAAACATAAAAAACTTGTATGAATTTAATTTGTTAACAAATTATAGGTTCAATTCAAACATTTTAGAAAAACATGAGCACAAACACAAAACCAGGAAAAAATACTATTTTATAATCCCATATTGCTTCAATAAATATGGAGAAAGAAAAGTAGAAATTATGATACCAAAATTAGTAAACAAATTACCTGACAACATAATATAATTAAATTCAAAATATATATTTAAATAGAAACTGAAAAACTGTTTGTTAGAAATAAAAAATTCATCAAAATCATTTTTCACTAATGAATAGATAAGAATATTGTAAATCTTAAGTAAAATATTAAAAAGTAGATAAGGATGTAGAAAATGTTACAAATAAAGACAGACTAAATTGTTTGAAATAATAGGATATTGAAATACCATACTCTTGTAGTAGTAGTACATTAATTGTTATAATAAGAATTCAAAACTAAATAATCTCTCTGACAAGTTCTTGTGAACTTAGAGATATTTTTTATCTACTAATTAACATTAATTAAAGATATATTTAAAAATTTGTTATACATTAAATGAAAGAATTAAGTTTTTCTAACCATGTGTATATTTAATGCATGTAAATCGCTTTATGAATTTTGTACAGTATTTATATTGAATAAACGTAAAATCTAAAAATATTTATTTTTGTTAATTATGTATAATTTCAGGAAATAAATATCAATTTCAATGATTGATGTAATACATTGCGTCTTATGGAGGAGACAAATTTTTACAAAAAATGTAAATTATTTTAACGAATGTGATAGAATTTAACTTTTATTTGTAGTATTTTCCATATTACTTTTTTACATCACTTTTATCTATAGATCAGCGAACATTCGAGAAAGCTATTTAACTTTTTCTGTGGTGAGATACATTAACTTGCGCTTTGTGCTCGACCGCCATGTTTGTACATGCTCTTGTGCGTTTCAAACGAGTGAAGCGAGTGTCTGTATATTTTTAGTACTATGTTATAAACTGATAGGTAGAAATTAAATCATGTTGTTTCTCCGTTTCTATTCATATTGCTGCGTTGTAAACCAATTACAATAAGGATAAGAAAAGCAATTATGTTTCTCAGTGATTTGACTAACTTGGGTTAGAGGCTATTCCCACCTTAAAGGAAACAGCGTGTTTAATGGTTCTCTAGGCTTTGTCTAGGGGCGTGTTTATTGTAACAATAAATCGTGAATTTAGTGTTTTTTCAACTCTTATGATTTTTAAACACTATACTCAGAATAATCTATAGTTCGATAATAACTTGTACATGTAAATTTACAAACATATTTGCGTTAAAGTACAAACATATTGAAATTATATATGTATTATAACTCGCAGCTAACTTTTTATCTTATCTAGGAACTTTTGCTGAAATATTTGAATGCGCCTCTGCCTTAGGGTTCTTGATCGGAATTGATGGGATGGTGCCTTGCTTGCTTCCGGAGAGTAAATTAGTTTATTGTCCTCCACGTGGTCATACGCAGTCTGTACTGTTTTTTGACAATAAATTTATTAAATTTATTATTAATGTCGTGATATGACCAGTTCAGAAGTGTGGAGGTTCCATATGTTAGTTGCAAATGATCCCTCATGATGAGGAGTTCACATAAAGTCCGTGCCTTGTATATAACTCGTGTGTTTGACTTCCGGTGTAAGTCACTGTACCAGGTGGCAAACGTCACGTCCGCTTTCATCCTTTCGCTCTCTTTTCGAAATGGCGCAACTCCGACAGCTGCGCCTGCCACCATCCCTCGCTCGTATTTAACGAACATCGGCTTTTCTGGAGCCGAAGCAGACCGAATGGTTGACCCGTCTCCCTCCGTATACTCCGAGTCACGTAACTTTGCCGAAAATTATTCAATAAGGCCGCATAACACGAATTACCAACTTCTACGAATTTTTGTCCAAATATAACTCCAACAACTTGACACCGGCCATTAACAATTGTATCGCTAAAGACTTGTAGCTAGTTTAAACAGACAAAAGCTTTGTTTTAACTATTATACCAATTTAAACTAGTAACAAATACACACAAATAATGTATACGAATATCTAAACATTGGTCCTAATTCATTTCTTTAATTTCTTGTTTATAGTTAATCTCCTATAAGTTAAAATTTTTAGATTATTTGGCAACGAATTAAATAATCTAATAGGTATTAAGTAACTGTTTTTAATATTTACAGTTTTAGCAAACTTGGGAATTAGTATACTTTTATTTCTTGTTGTATATGTCTTATTAAGAAAATCTCTATAATGATAACTCAAAAGCGAATATTTAATCTAGATTTAGGGGATAATTATTACTATCAAAAGTGTTTTATATACAATTTTTAATAATCTGTTTTGTAGTCTTTGTAATAGATTTATATTATTTTTGTCTGCTCCACCCCAGGTAATAATACCATAGTTGAGTATGCTAGAGAATATTAATGGTAGCTAGAGAGGCGACTATTAGCTGTAAAGAAATACAAGTTAATAACATAACATGCTGCGGCACAAGTTACTCGTATATTCTTCGTTCCACACTTTGCTCGATGCAGAAAAAAACAGATTAGCGCCGCGAGAACAAGTGCATTGAAATAGTGTCCAAGGTTGGCGAAGGATTTAAGTTTTCAGAAATTCGTATGTCCTGCCAACATAACGCGAGGTACAAATACCATTACTCTTATGGAGATGGCGAAGTAAAAAGCTGTGGCTATATTGAGCACATGCTCTGTACCAACATGAAGCCAATTAGACTGATAATAAATAAAGAAATAAATTAATAATTTATTGTCAAGAGAGCAATTACAAACTGCCTTTGACCACCTTTAGGACAATAAAGTAATTGACTGCGACTAATATACAATAAACTCAAAAACTGTGCTTACGTTCATGTTTTTTCTTCTTCGTAAGTTAAATTTTCTCGAATCACAGAAACAAGACTCTGACATGACATGTTCTAGGCACGGGTTACAGGTTTTAATGCTAGTAAAACCAGCGATGAAAGACAAACTGATTTATGCCCATAAGAATATGAATAAAACGATCAGATTGAATTAAATAATTTTGAATTTTAATGTTGTGTAGTTTTATTAATCAGATATTTATGTATGCTCTAGTGAAGCATGTTCAATTAAAAACCCTTTCATTTAACTTCATCTGTTAGTATGTTTGAACCAAATCTTGCTTCTGAATTTTAAATCAGTTCCCCCTAACCGATTGAGCTGAAATTTGGCACGCATACATCAACCCGATAACAATGCAGTATTATGATGTGAAATTCAAATAGAAACCTTTGTAAAGTTTTTTAATTACGATTTTATATAATAGTCGAGACATTCTAGAACCCTGTAATTTATTATTAAGTATTACGCCCCCAGAAGTTAATTGTGAAGTGTTAGCTTTTAATAATACGTTTATAGTGAATGTTAATTACATTGTTAAAAACGTATTCCTTTTTTTTTCTTTAATTCTGTAAACTTTCTTTTGAGAATGATATTTTATGAGCTGATTATACTTCTCATTTATAGACAAATCCGCCTTTCTTTACGTTTCCTTTAGCTTCAGAAGCATTAATACAAAATAACTTCTTTGTGTTTTATAAAATACAAAACTGTCGCTATTTTATTAATATTCTAACATCTACCGAACTATTTTTATTCTTATCATAGGAGTAAAGTGCTGAAATGTTAAATCCGCCTCTGCCTTAGAACCCTTGCTCGGAATTTATGGGATGGTCCCTTGTTTGTTTCCGGAGTATAACTTTTAGTTCCTTGTCCTCCACGTGTAAATGCAGTTCGTTTCCGCTTTTTTAACGATAAAAGTTTTTGAATAAATACCATAAAACTAGTCTCCATTTCGTACCTTCATTGAATGTATTTGAATGAAAATGAATGACGAATATTAGTGTACATTGTTATGCGTACCATGCTGACTTGTTTCCCTGATTTCCCAGGAGAAACCCGCGCTTTTCAATGAGCGAAGTGGGAAATAATGGAAAATCTCGTGGTTTGGTAGTGTGAGTTGAGCTCCTCAATTCCGGGGTCAACCACACTCGAGACGCGTGCGTATTCGCCCCTTGCGTACCATCATCGGGGAACATGAAAGCAAAAGGTGTGGTTGGGAGACCATTATAGATAGAGTGGTCCTTTTCGCGGAAGATATTCCTCTCCTCGGGGTCATTCGTAATCCGTCGAGTGGAAATGGCTTCTCTAAGTGGCGCTTCGCTTCTCACCGACAGCGTTGGGATATTTCATGCTTCAATGGTTCGTCTGCAGCCGGGGTGAACTCTTCCCCCTCCACCATTCCCTTAGATCCACAGCTGCGCTTATTATACGACTGCGATTCCAATTTCAATTATTCAATTATTCTTTCATTGCTCCGAAGAAAAGTTTGGTACTTTGCGCGAGGGGTAAACTTGGTTTCTGACAGATTTCATCTTGCTCACTTTTTTTTCTTTGATGAACTCGATTTTTTTCTTTACGAGTTAATTTGTGTGGTTTGCTGATATGTAATATATTTGAGAACTATTGGCCACATTATCAATAGGAATCTTGTTTTTTTCATTTAGAACAAATAAAAGAGAATTTTTTAAAAATCATGCCCACGTTTCGACCTTTTAACGGAGTCATAGAGTAAATATGTGATGTTCATAGTATGTCGTGGTCCAAGTTGATGTGTAACTTGTGTAAGCTTTTGGAGTTTGGAATGGGTGGATGTTTTGTATGTATTTTAAGTAGATGACAAAAATTAAAGGTGAGAACGTCGGCATTATTTAATTTTTATTTTATTTGCCCTAATTGCAAAACAATCATCCCTATTGAAATATCAATGTATTTACTATTAGTGGCGTACCACCATTACTTCCTATTTTATAATTGCTTATAATTGAGTTGTTTTATTTCTTTGGATATTTTACCCTTCCGTGCTATTCAGATGAATGAGACATAGTTACTTCCTTGTTTAAGAGTTATTTGTGCGTCTCGCCAATATCCGGAAATGACGCTTATTCCTTGATAGAAAATAGGAGGCGCGGTTACAAAATAGTTTGGTAAATACATACCATATAAGTAGATCTCTGCGTAAAATAACGTGTCCGATACAAATACTCCAATATTTTATTATTTGTAAGAAAAAAATCCGATGCCATCAGAATATGTAATATTGCAAAATTATTTAAGATTCTTATGATTTCTAATGTCTAATATTTCATATATATATATATATATATATATATATATATATATATATATATATATATATATATATATATA
>NNCF01128365.1:21668-39057 GCA_002313205.1 Laupala kohalensis
ACACTTACACTAAAAAACTCACAGAGCGGGACACAGTAATCATCATAGGTGGGCAGAACGATATTAACTTGGGTGTTCATTTCAACGCGTCTGAACATCTACAAAAACTAAAAATGACCTCCTTGAACACGAACATAGTGCTCTCTAGCTTGCCTCCACGCTTCAACGTTCCACAAATAAACCACAAAATTAACCTGGCCAACGTCTCCCAAAAACATCACCTAGCAGACACAAAAATCACATTTTTTGTTTTGCAACCACACCTGACTGCCAAGGACTTTACCCAGCACGGTTTACACCTGAGACCGTCTGGGAAACAGCACTTCGGTTCTCTTCTAGCTTCACATCTGACCTCACATCATCCACCTGCCCCACTACCCACTCCTGCACCTACCTCATCTCCTCCTTCTCCTCCTACCTCATCTCCTCCTCCTCCTACCTCACCTCCTCCTCCTGCCTCATCTCCTCCTTCTGCTCCTACCTCATCACCATCTCCTCTTCCTATCTCGACACCCATTTCTTCTCTTTTCTCCGTTCTTTCACCTACTGCTTCCTCATCTCGCACGTCCTCATCTATTCCTCTTGCCACCCCTATACACAGTTACAACTTGCGCTCAGGATTACGATGTGGTACTCGAAGGTGAAAATCGCGTTCAGGTGCAGTGTGCGGACTTGATCCGGAACTAGAAGCTGTACCAAATTCAAATTCCTCTCCACAATCTAACGTCGATTCCATTTCTCGTGAGTCACAAACTCTTTGCGAAAATAAAATAATTATATTTCATCATAATGTCCAATCCCTTTCAAACAAATTGACAGACATTGAAATTCTGGTACACGAAAGACGATTCGATTTGCTATGCCTCACAGAGCATTGGCTTTCAACTAAGGACATCAACGATACTGCCATTTCTAATTATTATTTAGCAAGTTCTTACTGTTGGCAAAATTTTTAAGGCAAAAATCCTCATGGAGGTACGTGTATCTACGTTCGTAATGATATTTTATCTTCTCCACTGACAGGCTACGAGAACTTCTGCGTAGAGAGTGTGTTCGAATTTTCTGCAGTTAATCTGACCAACATCGGTATTGTTGTTATGTGTATTTATAGACCTCCTCAATCAGATCTTGACATATTTTTTCGGAACTTCGGAATTGTTTTAAAACATATCACACATAAATCTACTAAATCTATCGTTATATGTGGTGATTTCAATATCGATTTNTTTATATGTGGCGATTTCAACATCGATTTCCTGAGTACACCCGACTCTGCACACTCACCAGTTAATCTATTCAAGAATCTTATTATCATTTCAGTTTTATCAAGTATGAATAAAAATATTTCAATTTTTGAATACATTCGAAATTTTAAAACAAATAAAAATATAAAGAACATTTTAATTAATGTGTTATTCAGTTTTAAAGAGATTCCAGATGTTATCTTCAAGAAATAACTATTTTTCAATGATATTCAGATGAGAAATAATAATAAACTTTAGTGTCAAAAAAGCAGGTACATACTGCGTATGACCATGTGGAGGATAATAAATTAAATTTACTTTTCGGAAGCAAGCAAGGGACCATCCCATCAATTCCGATCAAGGGTCCTAAAGCAGAGGCGGATTTGACATTTCAACATACAACTAAAGATAAAAATGGTTTTGCACGTTGTAGTAATTATATAATACCAACAAATATTTTATTTAATAAAAAACAAAAAAAGATGAATCCGATAATTTAATTTCTCTGTCTGGAAACTTAATCAATGTATCTTCTTCACAATCGTTTCGAGCGTATGCCGAGCGCTGCTGTTTTTGTTAGTGGAAATGCTTTCATTATTTCTGGGCAATGTAGTTACGACGGGAATTCGTGATTGAGGCGAAGGTCGTGTTGGCCGCGCATTGGATCTGGTCCAAAGCAGATATTGCCTCAAGTGGCTCAAGCCTCCGAGTTTCCCTCCTCTGTTCTCAAGTGCTTCCAGGGCGATATCCCCTGGCGCGAAGCGAACTGTGGCTCGAGAAGATGACGGCGACTTCGCTGAAGCACAGGGAGAGAGTGAGAGAAGAGATTTGGAGTTCGCTTGGAAGTAGGGCCTACCCGAGGCGACGCTTTCGAAAGAACGGGGCGATAGATAGGTTCCAATTTATCACCAGATTATTACTCACCATGTACTTATTGTTTTCTGTGAAAGTTGAGTATACAAAATAAAATGTAAAGATTGTGAGAGACAAAGAGAGGGTTAAAAACTAGAATCCAGGAACACCAAATAAATTTAAAATCAGAAGAACATAGTGTAGTTACCTCGCATTGCATTAATAATAATCATTTGACGGATTGGGAAAATACGTTAATTTTGGACAAAAAAGTTAATTATTACAAACGTATATCAGAAATGATATTTATAAAGAATACACACGGGAGTTTGGATTTACGCACATACGCTGAAAAATTATCTGGTTTATACAATACAGTATTGAACCATGTGTTTTTGCTTGTTTGTAAACATTTTTTGTGTTTACATTTCTGTGTATATCATGTTCATTTGTCCTGTTGTTATGTTTATTGTTATAATTTGTCATTACTTGATCACCTGATGACGGCGTAAATCCACGACGGAACGTAGTGATCTCTTCATAAAAAATAAAAATATTATTCGTCCATAAAAGTTCGTAAGTTTTTAAATATTTATGTAATTAAAGTTGAGTATACTTCAGGTCTAAATCCGGGTTTCCATAGAATTCGCACATACAGACATATCCCTATTGTTGGATTTAAAAAGTTTCTATTCAGCCTACAGTGATCATTTGAATTGAAACATAATTTTATTTTGTAATGAATTTCGATTTCTGAAACACCTTTCAAATTAATAGTTTATGGAATTTGTTGCCTCAACTTTTAACCTTAAAATTTCTACAAGTTACATACAAATATATATTTGCCGACGTAAAATCTTTCGTATTTTGAAAATGTTGGGAACTAATTCAATCAATAAATTTATTCTCATAATTTCAGTTACAATATATGGTACAAATATAATACTTTATTACAAGGGGAAAGATAATTAACTTTTTTTTAAGGAGAATAGGAGTATGAGGACTAAAGGCAGCGCCTGAGACCGGGTGAACTTTATTAATAGTACAATATTAAACTACTTAATCCTATATATCCGACATAAAACATTATTGAATATATCTTATTTTACAGAGTAAGATAATAAATATTTTTATAAGTGATGATGCGTAGGTCAAGAGAATTCAAGTTAATATGAGTCTTGGTGTTTTACTGGAGAACTCTAAATATGTGCTCAATATCAACTTGTTTCAATAGCCAGCTTCTTCATTCTTTAGAGAAAAAAATATTTAAGCTACTCGAATTTTCAATATTATTTGCCTAGGTTAAAAGTTTTTAGGTTGAGAAATAAAAAAGATTTCATGAAATGAGCTTTTATTGGCCTCGGTATCAATGCAGATCTAGGATTACGAAGAATAGTTGTATATCTGTGCTGAGCTCTTCTATTACTTCCACTCCTGGTAATTAATTTGATAATTCTAGACATATAATAGCATTTTTTGTTTTTGCGGGTCGTGAGTTTATATTTTCTAATTGACATTGGTAGCTGATTTATTGAAATATATTCAGTGCTAGAAAGTGAAGTGGTTTCATTTGTAATAGATTGAGAAACGACACCTAGGTAAGGAGAAAGGGTGGTCTCAGAGACGGACGCACTATCAGCTGATGACACTTGGCACAAAAGAATCGGTGCAAATAAAGTCTCGAAATTGACAAAAGAGACAGTCAAAAATTAGTCAAATATTCAGATCAAATATTAGAAAGAATAATTTTAATTATATTTCGAGGGTGACCTTTAAAACCAGGAACCATGTGGACGGACGACCTTTCAGACGTAACTGTCATCTCTTGGTTATCGGCGTAATGGATACTCGAGAGAGGTAATATGCACNTTATCGGCGTAATGGATACTCGAGAGAGGTAATATGCACACCTCTATATGGTCTAAACTAATGATTGACTATTAACCAGGGTGACAACGAACCGATAGGTTCGTTGCGACACCCCATAACTTCAGGCAACGCCAGCTAGCGTCGCAATCTACGATGCTTTCCCAAGTCACCGTTCTCATCCTCATTCGGGGTAATCTCATTTGTACCCAGTCACACTATAACTTTGGGACATTTTAACTTATCCTCCTACACGGCGGAAGGTCATCCTGTGATAATGTAGGTGGTAGTCCGCAGGGTTGGATAAGGAATATGGGAACGTTTATGCGGATTACCACCTGCATCACCACGGCATGACCCTCCGGTGCACAGGTAGAGAAGTTAAAATGTCCCTAAGTTTAAGTGTGACTGGGTGCAAACTCCTCAAATCAATTCCTTTTAATTAAATAAATAAGTAAACTTTGGTGCAAAAGAAGCAGTTGCAAATTGCGTATGACCACGTGGGGAATAATGTACTTATATTACTCTCCAGAAACAAGCAAGGGACCATCCCATCAATTCCGATCAAGGGTCCAAGGACAGTGGCGGATTTAATATTTTTAAAATAAATTATTTAAAATATACTTACTGTTATCCATCTACTATTCCAAAATAGTCGTAGATATTATGTGCGGTAAAAATTCTAGATTAATAAAACAAAAGTATTCATTGCATTCCCACCCGTGGAAAATCCACCACTACTCGGAGGAAAACCGGAGAAAAACTCTGGCCAATAACTATCAGTCTACGTTTTATATATTTTCTGATTTATTTTATTTTGGAGACTATACTTGTTGAAAATTAAGAGGTTCATTCACTCTAGTATGTGATCTCTCTGAACCTTTTTGTAGGTTTGTGCTACGAGTTGGAATGCAACACGAAACAATTGTATTCCCGTAACGTGTGTTAGTTATCTTTATGAAAAGAGAGAAAGTTGCTCTTGAAATTACCTGTTGTATTTGAATTAGCAGTTCTGTATGTTTCTCTCCCTCGCGCCTAAGTGGTGAAAATTGTTTCATTCATGTTGGGAAACATTCATGCTTTGCTAGTCTCGGTTTTAAAGGGCGTCTGTTGTCCAGCACTACGAAGTAATTTGGAGTTCGCAATTTGCAATTTACTTGAGATATTAGGTTGCAAGAATCGTGTTTGGGGACCGAAACAATTATGTACGAAGGGAAATACGAAATTGAGCTCCGGGAAATCTGCGATATGAGGAATGTATATTAAAAACAAACTCCAGGGAAATGAACTGGTGAATATTTTATGCCAATTTTCAAAACCCGCATCATACAATCAATAATCATCTTCTTTTGAGGTAGACTAAATACATTTCAGAAGAGAAACTTCTTATAATTATGTATCGAATAATGATTAAAGAATTCAAAGTATTTTCGGTTGATATTTTTTTTTTAATAAATGGAATTTTTAGCTTCTTATAACTTGTACGCACGATGTACCTAGAACCTTCCTAACGTACATTTGCTTGGGATAACGGGCCATAGTGTTAGGCATAAAGAATATACTGCACGAAATTCCTTGTTTTTGTGGATCAATCTCTGAAGATTAATGGAAATTTTGATGTGTGAGGAAGAAAAAAAATGTACGACTTGCAAAAAGGTAGCGCAAACTAGATAATTTATTTTATTTACTTGTTACGTAGGGGGATTCTGCTGAGAAATACATTATCAACTACAGTTCCTGCGCAAAAGAGCAATCCACAATAATAATATGAATCTTACTCGTATGGTATTTTTCTACCGTATGAGAAGATGTGTAATTTTTTTGAAATCTATCGATCTGAGCATTATATAAGAACTAATCATTTCTGAGCTATAAATAATTATAACCTGAACGTGACATAATAATTCGTACCCACTTTACGAGAATATCAAATATTGAGAAGGTTTAAATGTGTTTCAATGATAGTGTAGGAAATGTTAGAATTTTCTATGAATCAAATTGCTTGTGAACTTTTTTTNATTACTTAAACTTTCTCGTAAGCACCTGTATGCGATTTGAATAACTATTTCTTTCTGTGGATAGTTCTGGTGTTTCGTGTACATGGAGTCCTTTTTATGAGTATTTTGAGACTTCATAACTGTACTACATCGCATCGGCGTTGAACAATATACAAAACGACGAATGTATTTATTGAAATGTGTCTCAACAGAGAGTCTTGGTACGTGGTACCTGGGAGGTAATTTATGAACTTTCTACAATACATAATCAATCAGAACTTTTTTTATTTTAATTATAAAACAAATAGTACGGACTGTCCGTCTTCATCTACATAGTGATAGAATGAAAGTGATAAATACGAACCAATTAAAGCAGGCAATTTATTATTACTTCAAATAAAGTATATATAATCAAATGTATATCATAAAATATATATGATTAATTTTATAGTTATTAATTTATTTTATTTATGTTATAGAAATTACTTTTACGCTAAGGGTATAGGAGGAGTAATTACATATGTGTGTATATTGTAACAAATATTTGTTATGCGTGCTAAGTTAATCTGGCCCCACGTTGGGAAAGCCAATTATAACACAATAAAAGGGGTCTTAATTAATTAATTATTAATTAATTAATTAATTAATTAAAAGACTTACCTAGCCCACTCGGCAACTTGACTGGAAACCCTGCATTTAATCTTGAACTAGGTAATACAACTTTAAGAAGTCGGGTTCTGCTCATTTTATTACCGTTAAATATGCACAGTTTCTTTCTCAAGAAAACGCAACTCTGGTAAAATTGGTTTAATTAATTCAATACATAGAAAACTACATTTATGTTGTGCCCTTATGCTACTCCTGCACACACTTCCCCAACATATGCCCCCCAAAATCACAAATGTTGTAAACCTTAATAATTGGTTTTATCTTTCATTCAAATACCAATAATGCTGGTTAATTATTTACTCCAGCAAATATTTAATTTAAACATACTACTGTTTAACAAATGAATCTGTGATGATGATTATTAATTAAACATTGATGAGTACCACAAGAGTCTCTGGCATCGTCGCACTCGGATATATCAGTTCACTGCCACTTGACGCTATAACCAATGCACTGGGCGCAGCCAGTCATGCTAATTACTTTATAGTTTGTAATTGAAGCTGGACTACCAGTTGCCAAAACGACGTGGGCGTGGCGAATTCCTTAAGGATGAATGACCTCTCTCTACTACCAGACGATTCACTGCTCCCTCCCGTAGGTACAATTCAGCTGCGTCCCTTGGAAACCATACCCACTCGGGTGCGAAATTTATTTATGGACCTATTCTTTTAATAATTTTCAGAATAAATTGTAATTAAAAGTAACGAATTGATTATTCATTACAATATTGAGCGTGTTTGTACGTATGAGTGTGTTTCTGTAACAGTTTGTAAGCGAAAATGTGTTTGTTTATGTATGTGAATATACGCACGTATGCGCTTCATGTAGATAATTATTTTCTTAAATCTATTTTTTTGCTCGTTTTAACCATGTGTAATAATTTTCTGAGCATTGTATTCCGTGTGTGTGTGTATTTTATAGATATTTTTACAGATATTGATGATTTGTTTTTTAACTTCATATTATTTTATTATGTATGTATTCTTTTCTGTGAGCCACAGAGCATTGCTCACTAGCAGACTGATACATTATTATAATAAAGGTTTTACTAATTACGAAATAATATACATAAAAAAGTATTAAAATCTCAACGTATCAATTAGTTGTTTATTCGTCATAACTTGATGATCTTGTAGGATCTCTGTGAACGAAAATCAGTATTTTACGGGAATCTCGGATTCACGGATTAAACGAGTAATCTGTTAAGGTCTGGGTCTGATCAAACCGGTTAAGAGGGGTTATACTGAACACGGAGACAGTGGCGGATCTATGGGGACTATAGCCCACTTCCCATTGCACCTGAACTCCTAGCATATAACATTGAAGTTGATAAATGTTACAGTTTGTACAAGTGTTACCAGATTAATAATTGTTATTAGTTATAATTGCTATAGTTATTAATAATATAATTGGCATTGGCGTTAAGAATACCACGTCAATAAAATAAATACCATATTTATATCTTTAACAAATAATTGATTTTGTTATTAATAATACCAGATTGTTAATTGTTTATTATTTATTTGATGAATTCTATTTAAAGGTAATATTTTTTTGAATTTATGTTGTGAAACCATAATTTTTAAACAAAAATGCTCATCGGTTAACCCCCGTTGATTACGGTCTAGATTCGCCACTGCACTGAGATAGTGAGAGCTGTTTTTTTTTTCTTTTTCGTTTCTACTCGGATAACTTAGCATTTGCATATATTTCTCGCTGTTGCGATTTTTCCTCCGCGGCTACTTTACGATTCCGCCCCGGGTTCTTTGTAGAGCTACGTAGAAGAGTGTGTGGTAGTGGGATGACGCTTTTTGCGTGAGCGGCGACGATGTTGAACGCGTGAATGCGTGCGACGTAATAAACGCAGGACGCTGCAATTTGGCTGCGGCTTCCACCACATAAAAGACGCTCCTACGAAGTCTACTCGAAAGAGAACTCCTTAAGACAACTCAATTTTTTATGTCTTTTAAATGTTCTATTAAACTATACGGATCTTATTTTATAGACAATCACCAAGATCTGTTGACTCAAGAAAATCTTCATAAGTGAATTAATGGATTTTAAAATTATACATTTATTTTAAAATGTATATTAAAATTATACATTTATTTTAAAATGTATATTAAAATTATACATTTATTTTAAAATTAAATATTAAAATGTAAATTAAATGTAAAATCCAGATATTTTTGGTTGTGTATAAAAAGACACAAAAAATTTAATAGAACATTTAGAAAATTCAAAACAATCACAAAATATATATTATTGATAGTTTTCATTTTTTTTCTCGTCGACTGTTCAAAACCTTTAATGACGATCGGAGTAATTTTCGTTACGTGACAAATCATTAGTGCTAATACTAACAATATTTTTTTAATATTAGGAATTGTATGTTTTGAATTTAAAATTGGACATTTTGTATACGCAAACACCTTCTTGTAATCTCAAAAATTTACCGGTCACTGGGAATAAATTTCGCGACTCAAACTCTTTCAGTCATTTGGGAAATTTGCTTCATAATTTGGTTTGAAATATGGAAAAGCGTTTAATTGTTTAAGGATAGATTTTTGTATTACTATTGCTTTGGATAAAACTTAAGGCGAGCCCTACAATGTTATTCCTGTTTCATTCTATTTTTCTACCATCATTTTTCCACCGACAACGGTGGTCTAGTGGTACCGTCTTCGTTTCCATGACCCCGCTGAGCGGTAGAGCGTGGGTTCAAACCCTGATCTTCCGAACTAGGTTAGGTTTTCCCCTGGGGTGTCCCTCACCTACTCCAGACAAATGTCGGTTTGATACCATAAGTTCCCCGGCAATCCAACATATCTCCTTCCCAATTCCCTTACCAAAATCTAACAGTTAGGTGAAAGAGCAGGTCTCATGATCTGAACCTAGCCAGAAGGCATTAAATGAAGAAAATAAATAAATTCTACCTTCCTTGTCATATTATTTATTTTTTCCAGACCTTGTCTCATTTCTTCTCTTCATCCTTCCTTCATCTATGTTGTTGTTTTTTGTTCCTCTGGAGCGGCCCTTACCTTCCCTTGTGTCATCTGAGGACTATTCCTTTCCGTATTAACATCCCTTCTTCCTCTCCAGTGTCTCCGTAGCGCTTCAGTCGTAAAAAGCGGCAATTGCCCTCGTGTAGGAGAGGGGGGAAGCGGGAGGGAGGGAGCTTTATTTTGCGCCTGTGCTAATTAGACGACCTGCAGGAGGAACGCTAGAAAGAAAGCGCGGTGCGCCGCAAAGAAACGACCAGCACTTGCCCTGACGGTGGTGCGACGGCGCTGGGAAAAGGTGCCGTGACGTGGAATTTCGAGCACTGGTGAAGAGAACAGGGAAAAGTATCTGCGAAGAGATCGAAAGAGAAAGTAAATGCTACCAGCGGGCGATAATGCAGAAATTGGGAAGAAGTTGAGAAATTAAATGATCGAGGTTAGGATTTTCAGACGGAAACTCCATATAACAAAAGGTGCTAAAATGGGTGGAATAAGCTACTAATTCACGAAATCGCCTTGCTCCTATTTAGGTTCATTGAGTTAAAAACGAGTCAATCAAATCATCAAAAGAATAGAAAAAATAGGGAGTAAAAAATTTTTTTTTTATATTTTCTAGACATTGTTCTCGCAATTGTTTAATAGTTGCAGTCAGCTTTTCACGTTTACTGAAACTAGGTTTATAATTCGCATGTTTATTACAAGCTGAGGAAATGTTGATTAAAATTAATAAAATATTTGATATTGATTCGAAACCATTTATAAATGGAATGAAACTCACACGTCATATCTCTCATAAATGGCGAAAAATACCCTCGGAAGATGGTTCTAAAGCTTCAGTAAATGAGGGTGAAGGGGGATCATGGACAGGGTTGGTAAGAAGGGATGAAAGTCCAATAAAGATGAGGATTTTTTCCAGCACCTTTTCCTTTTCTCATCTAGAAACGAAATTTTACACCGTGGTATATTTCATGTAATGTCTGCACATGGACATATTGCATTAAATGATTAACTGAAAATGATATTGATCATGTTCTTTGGGGATACCCGATGTTTTCATATAGAATATAATATTTAGATAAGATTTATATAGGACGACAGCCATACTGGGTACGCAATAGGAATATAAAGTTGGATAGACTTATTGATAGACTTAATGGATAGACAATTGGACAAATTGATAGAGAACAGAAGGAAATTTGAAAATTCGCGGAGTATTGTGTTGAAATATAATTATTGGGACAAGTTGTTGTCCAATGGGTATGTGTGGAATGTGCGATGGTGCTGAATATGGAATTAAAAGACGAAGTTGATTTTAGGGAATGTTCAGTTTATTCCCAATCTCGTTTTGAAAAACCTTAATATTCTATTTAAGAATGCATTGTTTTCAATCCCCCAAAATAGAGAGTTATTGACCCAAACATACTATCTCTTAATATTCATTAAAGGTAAAGTTTTCTCTTCGTATAAAAACGGTTGTATTTTTAAAACTTTTCGTTTTGTGGATTCATTCGCATATATATCGAAAAATAGAATCACGAAATAATGGATAGAATGTTATATTAAAATAATTTTATTACAATTATTTGTTGAATTGTCGAGTTCAAACTAATACATACCCAACAACATTTTCATATGAATTACTTTGGTTCAACATTCCTGGTCATGCAAAGTGCGTTTTTCTCTCTCAAAAATGTTTCATCCCCTAAAAAATCAAGCACGTTGAAAAATAATTTAAATGATATATTAAATATAATTATTTTTATTCACGTCAGTTGACAATTTATTTTGTTTTAGTGAAGTGCAACATGAAGAATTTAATTGGAATGCCGATTGGGGCACAGGTCAGAATATTTCTTTGTCTCTGGTCGAGGATTTTTTAAATTTCTTTTTGTAGCTGCGCAGATAAATGTGGAGTGCAAAGCGGTGTCGCACATATTCTGCGAAAATACTCGTAAAGTTTGGAATGACGAGAGTATGAAACGATGTTTGCCGTTTACGTTGGAGCACTAGGCGAACGACTTTACTTTAACGTGGTACATTGGCAACGAAGTCATCTGGAGGCAGACGCCGAGTTCTTCCTGATTGTGTCCATAAAACGCATATTTTCTCCACTCCTTAGGTTACTCTTAAAAAATTTTATTTTGGAGCGGGGGCTGGCGACTGATGAGAGGAAATATAGTGGGAACATAAAGTTTATAATTCTATATTTTTCATTAAATTATATTTATTCCTTTTAACTTGTGAACATATTTGCAATATATTTTAATAAATAATTAAATATTTTACAGTCACATTAACTTCATCAAATTTTCGTAAAGAAACCTGGTGTACAAATAGAGAAAACGGTAGTACTTTCCACGTTCATGAATTTAAATTTTTACCTTTCGCAGAGTGGATAGATAAATGGGAAATGAATATAGTTTTCCTTAATTTTCCTTTCGTGTAATATATGTGTATACGAACACAATACTCGCAGTAGGAGTAATATTCATCGTCCGAGAGTGTCAACCGCGATTTACCAAAAAAGGCCGTATCATTCGGGAATTGTTCTATATAATTCCCTGTCCAAAAATATAAAAGATATTATTAAAATGAATATCTTCTAATCCGCGTTTAAAACCAACGTACTGCACCAGTGCTTCTACATTGTAAAATAATTTATTGATTTTAATAAAAATTAAAGTCGTCTTGTACTTGATCACGCCATTTGAAATGACTTTTCTGTCTTTTTATTAAATACTATATTTGTTGGTATTACGTCAACACTATAACACGTGTCGAACTATATTTATCGTTAGGAGTATGTTGAAATGTTAAATCTGCCTCTGCCGTAGGACTCTTGATCGGAATTGATGGGATGGTCCCTTGCTTGCTTCCGGAGAGTAAATTAGTTTATTGTCCTTCATGTGGTCATACGCAGTTTGTAACTGCTTTTTTTTTAGAATAATGCACATAAAAATCACTCACGAATTTGGAGGAATTGTTTCGGCTTTCTCTACGTGGCTGAGGAAGACTAGATGCTGAAACTGTTCCTTCAAATTTGTGAGTGATTTTGTGTGTGTGTGTGTTTTTCTTTCTATTTCTAATTAACTTACAAAATTTATAATATGTATAATGTAAAATTGAAAGGAATGGCATTGCCAAAAATAGTATTTTTTACAAAAATAAATAAATTTATTATAAGCCATCCTGTTAAAAAGGGAACTTTTTTTGAGCGTTTGTATTCCGTCGGCGCATCGCTGGGAGGGGGGGGGAGAGCGTGGCGCCGACGATGGAGTCGCCGACGACAAGCGAATGAGCAAAAACCCTGCGAGCGAGCGAGCGCGAATCTGCCGGACATTTTCTGCGTGATGAAAACTAACGTGTTTTAAACAGGGCCGTGTTTTTACTTGGCGATAAAGGAGGAGGTGCAAGTAGACGAGCGGAAAAACAGAGACGAGTTGGAGTTATAATTGCGGAGAACATCGCCCTTGCACGTTATCAAATGTTTGTTCACAGCGTTTGTCGCGCCACATAAATTCTTATATTAAGGGGGGAGAAGAAGGGGGTGGGAATGAAAATTTTCTTAACGTGGATGATGTTAATTTTTAACGTCATTTTCTTTAAGCTGTGTTCTACGTAGATACAAAACACTAAAGGTACATTTTTTATAAAGATCCACGTTTTAATAATTGACAATATGAATTACCACAAGGATTGTTCTGTCCTTTCACGAAAATGGGTCATTTTAAATTAATATTAAATTGTACGTTTATTCGAGTATTTTTTGTGACTAGTTATTTTATTGAATTAAACGACCTTATTTCACAGACGGAATTTATTATTGATAAAGTCGTTTAATTCTATAATTGTAGTTCGACAGACTTAATTACAATTTTGTTATTTTAAAAAAATACATTTTACATCGTTGTCATAAATTGTGCTACTTTTATTGTACTTCAATCGCTGTTACAAAACTATTTTCTGTTACAATTCGGAGAGACTGCGTATTATTTGTTGGCCCGACTTCAAATTAGAAGCGATAAACAGTGTTCGCATTGGTGCAACGAAAAACGATTTTTCGCATCATCGGAAAGTATATAATACGTTAGTTTAAAGACTTAATTGAATCGCGCCCAATGTTCTTGAAATGTGGACGCAGTTAGGAAGCCTTGATTCTGGAGGATGAATAGTGTTTTGATGATGTAATTAAAAGTCAGTGAGATTGCCCCATCAAGTGTTGGACGAGGGAACTTTCCTACTTTTCATGTGTGGAGCTGGTGCTGCTGCTGAGAGGGAAATTAAGGGAATGGGAGCAGTATGTGTGTGCTGGAGTCTCTCGCATGCAATCAGCAGTGATGGCCCTCAACAAGTGGTTCGCCTCGGTCACACGACGATCACAATTCCCCCGACAAAAGAGTTCGCTTCCAAGTCGTCGTCGTCGTCGTCGTCGTCGTCGTCGTCGTGTGGCTTCGACGTCACCTCCGCTAAACCAGGTGCTCCCAGATTAGATTTCAACGGTGGCAGCGGGAGAATTATGGAATATTTTTTTGTGAATGAATGAATGAAATCTTTATTAATCCACCAAATACATACACCTCATTTGTTACACAATATATGGATTAATAATTGCTAGTTCCGGGGACATCGTCTGTGTGGGATGATTACACTAAAAAAGTACACATAAAGCCTAAGAAGCGGAAAACGGTGGTCGACCGTTACACAACTCAAACCTTCCTCTAAAAAACTTACATATTTTACACGTAGATAACATACACATATTTTACTTACAAAATTGAACACTTTATAAAAGATCTCAAGTTTAGCTTATCCTATGTATCGTAACATTAACAGTATTAGAACTAGTAAATTCACTAATAATTTTAGTTTGTGACTCCTTCGTTTTCTCCAAATGAATCTAAGGAGACTATAGCCCCCCGCCCCCCACTTTCATTGGACCTAAACTCTCAGCAGATGAAGGCATACTTTTCCACTTTAAACTATTAATAAATTTGTTTACTATTTAACGTCCATTATTTAATCTAAATAAATAACGAAAGAATTACGACCTTTCATGGACTAATAATGTACATCATGTGAAAAGAGCTCGCTACATTTCGATTTCCTTTTAAGTCGTCGTCAGGTGATTCAAATAAAAACAAATTTTGAAAAGAAACAATTAAACATGATATTAAACGTAAAATATCAACACAAAAAATATATTTTTACAAAAAAGAAGAAACTTTGCAAACATGTTATAATGTTGTACTGTAAATAGCAGAGAGCTTTTCTGTGTCTCTTCGTAAATTCAAACTCCCGTGTCTTTTTTATAAATATCATTTCTGATATACGAAACGTTGTGAGCTCTTTTCACAATATATACATTATTCGTCCGTGAAATGTCGTAATTCTTTCGTTATTTATTTAATTAGTTACTATTTAATATTGTTAATAGTTGATGAGTTTGTGTATTTTATTATTTAGAGATATTTATAAAATTTGTATGGTATGATTATCGATAAGAAATGCTCCTCACCTCACTCCACGGCCACTCATATGCGCCCCCCCCCGTTGACTATGGTCTACATTCGCCACTGGTTTGAAATTCTGGGAAAGTCGGAGATTTGGGAACATCTTAAAACATCGAATTTCACATTTATCTAGTTTTATAATATGTACAATTAAAATAAAGATCTCGTCACAGAAGATGTAGATTGTCATTTAAACGGTATGTATAGAAATGGCCAGACATTTCAAAACCTGGAGGGATTTTTTCTTTGTTTTAATGAGAAATGAGTTGTGTAGATAATCAGTGTGAGAGAAGAACATTACAGTTGTTTCTTATTTTAAAAATATTTTGTATGATTTTGATGTAGACCTAAATATAAGTTTTGAAGTCCGGTATATCTCGGTTATTAACGACAAACACACTTCAAACACAAAAATAGTGTCTGCCTCCATTGGCGGATGTAGACCATAATCAAGGCAGCGGCGGGATTTTTACCGGGGACAATTTGTGTTTAAAAATTATGTTTTAGGACAATTTGTGTTTAAAAATTATGTTTTACAACACAAATTTTATAAATATTTCCTTGAATAAAGAACAATTATTTATTAAAGTTATTAACGTGATATTATTAGTTTTATTAATTTGGTATTATTAATTTTATTAATCTGGTAGTATTAATAACAATATCAACAATAACTAATAACAATTATTAACCTGTTAACACTTTTACAAAGTATGCCATTTGTCAACTTTAATTTTATTTGGTAAGAGTTCAGGTCCAATAGGTTGTAACCCCCATAGCTCCCCCAACCACTGTCTACCATTGTTCTCTTTCGTAAGTGTTACTGATATTATTGGAAATTATATTTCATTTTATTACTGTTTGTTGACAGATACGTGAGGATTGTCAGTATGAATGTGCTTTAGAGGTGTCGAAACTGTCCAAAAACAAATTAATAATTACGTAGATTATGAATGGTTTCATTGGCAAAGAATATTTCTTATTGCTTGACTCCCTTTAATGCTTTAATTCGCTTCGATTCCTTTAAACCGAAGTCAGTTTTTTTATCATCCATCTTTCATGATGAGAGATTATTCTGATTACTAAATGTCGTAAATTTTT
This sequence comes from Laupala kohalensis, assembly GCA_002313205.1. Taxonomy (NCBI): domain Eukaryota; kingdom Metazoa; phylum Arthropoda; class Insecta; order Orthoptera; family Trigonidiidae; genus Laupala; species Laupala kohalensis. Next base: position 37,910 of record NNCF01128365.1, read on the forward strand.
TTCCCTTCTAATCGTATAATTGAAGTCTTTTAGCTCATGGCTGACATTTGTTAAGATTCAGTTCATTGAATTTTATTTTTATTTTTTATTATCATTAGTAACTCAACACGGTCTTCAAACTCATATGTTTAATAAATCCTTGGAATACTACCTTATGTTGTAAGCAGGAAACTTTATTTTTTTATGAAACTTGTACTACATGTCACTGATAAATAATTAAAAACACTTAGACTTTATCATAGTGACATGGTAGAATTTTTATATAAATAAAGTTGTCTTCTTACAACATAGTCCTATTCCTAGGATTTATTCATTACGGCCTAGCAGACGTTACTACCATATCATATGTTTAAACATGAAATTGCTTTCGCTGATGTCAGCATCATCGACGTTTTTTATTAATAATTAAAGTTTTAATTTAAACGAATTGTTTTAAAAGTTAAATGCAGTTTCACATTTGCGAAAGTTCATCATATCGTTATTGTCGAAAACAAGAGGAATGTTCGTGTGTTTTCTTTTCTCCTGTGTTGAAATCGATACCTGCGGGAGCGGAAGGGTTTGCAGAGGTAGCTCGTGATGGGAATTACAAAAGTTGCAGGAGCGACGCTACGCTTCCCGGAACCACGTAATCCCAGCTTCAAATCTCCCCTGGACCGACTGGTTCGAACTCGTTCCAAAGTGAGGTAGTATCTGTACGTTTCACGAGGGTACTAACTTCGTGTTATGGATATGTAGCAATTGAGGTACAGGATTCAGATGAAGTTAGAACCGTCGCGTTTAAGTGGCTGGAAGACGATTCAAGTTAATTGAAGTGTTAAGATAGACAGGAGAACTAAATGAACAGATGGTTTTATTTCTCGTAAAAAAGGAAATAGGAATGTGATCCTGCTAAAATTCCGGTACCAATTTTTTTGATTCCATTGTCTTTAAACATCTTTGAATGCGTGTAGAAATATTTATTTTCTAATTATCCTTCTTTTTATGATTATTCATCCTTTAAGATAGTTATATCATCTTTATAATCATCTCAGTATTTGCAGTTCATTCTTTAGGTAAAATTACTGCTTTATCTTAAAATACAAAAATAAAAAATAGTATTAAAAATTATATTTCATAGTTAAGGGACTCAGCATTACTCTTATCTCAAC
>NNCF01128365.1:39073-51718 GCA_002313205.1 Laupala kohalensis
TAGTAAGTACGTGTTTGGCAAACACGGGGCCCCGAGCTGAGTCTGGCATTACTTCCACTTGTGCAATACTCCTTCCTTTCTCTTTCCTGACCTCCCTTGGTCACCTCTTGTTCTTTTCGATCCCGACGCTGTTAAGGCTAGGGTATCTTTCATTTTCCTCATTTTTTCCTCCTGTCATTTTTTGTCCCCCCTTATTCTTTGCCCGCCCTTATTCTTTGTCCCCCGTCATTTTTTGTCCTACATGTTTTGAGGTATGTTGATATTTGAGTTTTGAGTTATAATTCAGGAGGGTTTTTAGTGGGTATGGTTTAGTCATTCGGCGAGTCCCACACGCGGGGAGAGTCATGTTGGTTCTCCCTAGTGCGTAACTGCATTTTCCCTACCTGTACGAGTTTTTAGGGCTTCAATGACCTTTGATGTCAACATGAGCCGTAAAACCCCACAAAAAAAATCTTATCTCAATTTTTTTTCTTTTTCGAAATTTCTTGTTGGTTTGCGGGTTATTCCATGGTGAATTGTGTCGTTGATATATTTTTCCTGATCCACCAATTCGCAACATCTAATTTTCGAGAGCTTAAATTTCTTCTCAACTGGATTTGACTTCGAATTCCAAACAGCCAGTGGCGGATTTTGGGTGGGGTGGGGGAGGGGGTAAAGGGGCTATTGCTCCCACTTTGGACCTGAACTCTTACCGGGTAAAATTGAAGTTGATCAATGGCATACTTTGTAAAAGTGTTACCAGATTAATAATTGTTATTATTATTAATAATACCAGATTAATAAAATTAATAATACCAGATTAATAGAACTAATAATACCATGTTAATGACTTCAATAAATAATTGTTATTAATAATATAAGATTGTTAATTATTTATTTGATGCATTTCATTTTTATATTTATAACATTTGTATTGTAAAACAATTTTTTTAACGAAAATGGTCCCCGGTTGACCTCCCCTGGATTACGGTCTACATCCGCCACTTATCAAAAGCCAACGCGTCATTTCGCTTTATTTACGANTGGATTACGGTCTACATCCGCCACTTATCAAAAGCCAACGCGTCATTTCGCTTTATTTACGAAGAATGTGCACGAATTGTGCGTTAAGGACTCACATGGAGACCATTGCTTAGTTGAGAATAGTGTAGGAGGAAGTATGGCATGGGGGTGTTCACCTCCCTGATTGCCTCCCCTTGTTAATTAACGGCCTCCGTAGACCCTCGAGGTCTGGGGACGGGGTAATGACGCCGGGTCCTCGTCTTGATCCCCCTCCCCTGGTCCCTAGGGAGCCTCTATTTTCTCCCTCCCTCCCTCCAACCCAGGGCCACCGCAAGACCACTCTCTCGCCCCCGCAGACATGAAGCCGAGAGCGCTTTTCGGTTTTACTCTCGACACCCACCATTACGCGATTGTTTTTATTCTTCCCTGCTCTTTATACGATGCCATCCATTCTCCCTGGAACACTAGCCCTTGGCTAATTTTTCTGAGGAGGATAGGCGGACTTAATTGAATTTCATTTTTATTCACCTGTTCTTTATCCAGTTTAATGCTTCGAACGTTAAAACACTTTATGTTTCTCTCCTTTCTCAATTTCTTCCGTATTGATTTCTCCTGGTCCATTTCTTCAACATTTACTCCCGCACTCTTTTGATTAGTTTGTTGCTTTGTACGTTGGACTAACCTCTATATTCGCTTTTTTTCATTTCCTTTAATTTTCACAACAATCTGGCCACTACCCGGGTTTTTTCCTCTTTCGATCTATCTCATTCTTGAATTCCTAAATTACTTCATTTTTCATTTGGTATTTTGTATTCTTTTTTCTTATCTTCTCTTTATATCAGTCTTTTGTTTGGTGAACTGCTGAATTAGGTAACTTTTAACGGTCAATTAAAGAGATACAATTTAATAATGTTTTTTTTAAAATATATTTTGGGAGGGGTGCATATCGCATTATGCATTGTGTGCTTTCCTATGTTTCCGCTATAATTACTCTTCTTGTTATAAAGAATAGTGAAGTTTCCTTTCCAAGCAGCTTCTCGTCTATCATTTTCGTAGACGTCTCTTCAAATCTCCTCTTCTCCTCCTCTTCCCCTCCCTGAACGTCGTGTCGTGTTGAGTTAGAGTTTCGTGAAGACGACCCCAGACTCCGTCTGAGATTCAACCTTCCAAGTCGAAGTTGCGGCCCTCGCTCCAGACGTCTCATGCCTCGGAACGGATCGCGTGAAAACCTTTATTAGGTTCTGCGTACTTCACTCCTCTTTCTTCAACACCTAAGAAGAATGATTTAGTGGTTTATATCATGTCGTTTCGAAATTACGAAGATTCTCATAATTCCGTTGAGTGACCGTAGGAAAATATTTATTCATGTATTACATATGTATTACAAAATACCATAGTAATTCCCACAGACATAATATATATGCCTAGGACCTACCCGTGGCTGAGGTGGTAGTGTTGTTGCTCATCACCAAGTCATCCCGGGTTCGATTCCCGATGGGGCCAGAAAATTTGTAGCTTTTCACATTTATGTCCCAGTTCATATAGCTGTTGACTACCGAAAAGCAAACCTTACTTCCTCTATCCAGCTTCTCTTAGTATCAACAACTCTATTACTAACCACTTCTACTAACCCCTCCACGTGGGCCAAGTTGTTGGTAAACTCAGCTAAGATGCTGTCTCTTATACNCATCCTACTAACAATAGCCTACCACCCAACTCCTGACTCCTATCACTCTATGTAGATAAGCTTCAATAGCACGCTACATTTCCCATTTACAAATACAACCTACGCGTAGGAAACTGGTGTCTTACAAACTAATAAATATATATTTAGACAATATGAAGTCATCGACATCAAAAGGGATTATAAAAACACTATATTGCAAATGTTAATACTATTTCAACATTATTAAATTTAAGATAATTTAAATTATAAATGATTGCATTCTTCGTCATACATTTTCCAAGTTTCCAATATTGAATGGCAAACATATTTATCAAAGTATATATTTATATCCACAAACAAGTACATATTTATATATCCACACACAATTTTCCAATATTGAATGCCAAACATATTTTTAAAAGTATATATTTATTTCTAATAATAAATAATGTGTTAGTAAACATACAGATATAATTTTGATTACTTCGTAATACAAATTTAAAATGATCTCTAAATCTTGCATTGTTTTCACTTACATATGGAACACCTTATTGCGCTTTTTATTCCAAGTTGTTCCACCATATAGGGATTTTGAAATTTTATCGAAATGTTGTGTTAGCTTCATACTATGATTATTATGTTTTATCTGTTTCAATTTTTGATAATTCTTTTTCTACCAATCATTTACCCCCCAATTGAAGTACTAATCTAAAACAATGTGAATACAGCTGTTAATGTTCTCCTTTCGATGAAGTACTCTGAACGATATTCTCTGTCTTACACTCCTTATTAATATTTTAGAATTCTATATTGCTGTGGCAGCAAAAAGTGCAGAATCTTGCAAATCATATCAGATGTTGACTTTTCTTGACAGCATATTTACGCCACTTCAACCTCCGACATAATTCCAACAAACAACCCTGTTTATTTGTACATGTATGTGGAGATATGTTTCACCGAACTGTGTAAATAGTCCATGAGAAAAATGGAACATTCGTTCTTGCGTCTGTTTTTAATACCATGTTCTTTAGGTTTAATGCGTATTGATTGTCATACTGTATCCTTAATCCAAAAATTCCACGGGTTGTTGTGACAACAACGTGGCGTGTTCTTTTATTAGTGGGGATTATTACTTAATCATTTACAATCAATTAATTTAAATCAGCTTCGTATTATAAATCCGCAACATGTATTCGATGAATTTAGTGTCATTTTGAACTCGGCAATGTGTTGGAAACTTCATCCAAATCTCGAGTGGTATCTGTGGGTGGTCAGGAAGTGAAAGTACTTTTTAGTACACTGAAACTAGACGAAAAGCAGTCGCTTAGGGGAAAAAATTCGTAAAGTTTTTAAACTTGGTAAGTAGGTGTGGAATGTAGTTTTGACCACGATTATTAACTCTTTCCCTTAATTTCTGAGCTATACTCCCTGAAAAGTCACCAGTAAGGTGCACGTCCGCGGTTTTTGCCATTTCTCATATGAAAAAATATTCCTTATTAAATTTCCTAGAAATTGTATTCGTTGTCGTGATATAAGTTCCCCTTTCTGGGTGTAGTTTTCAGGATTACAATTTATTCATCATTTTTCGATAAATACTTTTTTCATATTAAGACCTCTGAGGAACCATGAATTCAAATGTTGCAATATACACAATGGAACAGCTGTCTCAAAACGTATGTCTGTATTACAGCTGTAATCCTAATTAGTGTCCTCGTTACTCGTGAAGCGCCTTTCCCTGCGTGCTCTTCTGATATTTTCTTGGTCGAGACCTATCGTCTCGGACCGCAGCGGCGTCTCCCGGCCCCTCAGGCTCCCTGTGGGACACGCACTGTAATTAAGTTGTCGCTCCATCAGCGTTAATTAGCGAACACCAGCCACCCACCGTCTGTCAGGAGCTTAACAGCACGATGCATGGTGAAGGTGGGAAGTATCAGAGCACTATGCACTCAGTACCAAATACACTGGGGGTTGTGCGACGTTCTGTGACGTCATTTCGTGAATGTTTCGTAATCGGCGGCCAACTAAGGACCACGATAACGAGTGTTAGTAAGGCTCAGTTCTATGTGAGTTTACTTACAAGACCTATCGTGAATTTTTTGGGGATCAGCGTCCAGATAGTATCTAGATAGCTGTATGCGAGTATTACAACCCGAGTAGCTGCAGAAGGTGAACTTTCAACCACCACAGCTATTTAAACTGAGACATGGAAATGAAATGCTACACAATTTTTTCTTTCCCCCACCGGGAATTGAACCCGGGATGACTAGGTGACGAGCGAGCACGCTGACACCGTAGCCAGGTAGGGGCTTGCATGATTCGTATGGTATTAATCATTATTTTATTTTTATTCCGTTAAACCGAAAAAAATAGATTACACTATTTTACGCCGATAAATAACAGAGAATGTCTAATTCTAACTGATTTGAATCCATCACTCTAATTATAAGCAAGCAGTTTACTAAGTCTGTTATTTTTCAGTCAAATTGGGTCGTTTATATGTATCTTACGTCTCCAGTTCTTCAAACTCCCCCCCCCTTTTTTTCCCTCTCTTTACTTCAACTCCGACATCGGTCAGTTTACTCATGACTTTGTAGTACATGGGTGGTATTTTGCGTGATTGTGCATCTTTGATTGTATTTCCTATCAATCGCAAACAAAGACTGTATATGCTTTTCTATTTCTTCATTTAAAAACCTTGTCCGCAAGAGTAAATTGGCAATACATTGTAAAACGAGTTACGGGTTGAACACATACTTCAACAAAACTCTACCACAAAATGCAAAAACCGGGTCGTTTGCATATCGGAGAAAAATTTGCCCGTGAAATTGGACTCCAATCTAAGAGACATTGCTAATTAAAACCTGAAGCCACAAACAATTACAAGCTTCCTGTGTAAAAAAAAAAAAAAAAAAAAAAAACGGAAATCAGAACAGACTTTCGCTTGTTAATTAGTGACAATGGCCAATCGGGATGCGACATGATTGCAATTGAATACAATGTATGGACAAAATTTACATTGGATGAAACTTATAAATAATGTTTTTGTTGGATAAAGGTGAGGTGATACTAGTATTCATTATTGAGAATAAACGGCACATTTGTTGTTGTCTACTTGTTCAGTATAATAACCTGTCATTTCTCAAATGATGTTTTCTTTGAATTAAACTGTAATACCGGTTTTCTTTTAAAAATTATCATGATATTTAATTTTGTATGAGTTAACACAAAATATTTGTACATTTGCTAATGTAGTGTTTTTCAGGTGCGTCTTAAAGGTGGAGTTCTAATAGTTTATGCTTGTCAATCATAAAAAGTAACCATCTTTATTATCACTTGTAAAATTTAAAAGAATTAATGAAATTATCATGTTATCATTGCCTCCATGGACAGAGAAAGTACATATCTATTTTCCAAATCATTTTTATTGCCAGCATAATTATCATTAATTTTGCACGATTGCTGTAATTTATGATTTTGTGTTCCAAAATTGCCGCACAGATTTCTAGAGAGGAAAATTATGAAATTGAAATTATTAACGTGCTATTTTCTCCCATTTGAGTGTTCAGAGTACAATGAAACTTTTAATTATTTACGATCTGCATTTTGTGAAGTAATTCAAAATAAACTTTTTAAAAAGAGTTTTCCAATTACCGATTGTTCTCACCTTTTCTCTAATTGAGAAAATTATCTATTTTATTTGTGTCTTTCAGCCTTAATATATAAGGAAAAAGGAGGTATTTACTCTACGAAGATACGAGTAGAACCCCTTTTAACCGGCCTCGGATCAACTGGACCTGTGATTTACCGGCTTATTCCGTAGAACAGATATTTTTCTCTCTTGCAGTGTATAATAGCTGGCTCAAACATTAAGGCCCTGCTGTAGTCAGATTCAGCTCTATGCTTTTCCATGTTCATTTCAAATCAACATTTCTGTCTAATGCACTTCAATATTTTTGCAAAATATCTCATTGGAGAGCTGAAGGAAATACAATATGTCTTGCCTTTCTACATTTTTCAATATTTTTGTATTTTGTGAGTAATTAGCAAAAAACTGTGGACGGAGTGAAAAAAACAGGGTGATTATAATATAGAATTATGTCTCTAGAGCAATTCTACGACTGTGATTAAAAATCGATCTTGTAGGTGAGACCAAAAATAATAGTTGTGCCTTTCTCATTTCTAAAAAACGTGACCTGAAAAGCGGGTTAATTTGCTTCAAAAGTTGCGAAAATGTGAAATTTTCTTATGATATGTAAAATTAACAATTTTCACTTCAATAATGTTAATGGTATATCTTTACTTTAACATTAATAATTGGTTAATAATAATTATGTTTACAAAAGAGACCTGAATTTATTATAAATTTGAGGAAAGTGAAAGAAACATCTTTGAACCTCGTTGTGTACTTTTCCTTATTTGTATTAATATTTTTATCTCTTCTTGATGCACCCTACTGTTTTAGAATTCGAAATTGAATATGGGAAGAAGTTCTACATTGAATTATGCATTTTCTTACTTTCGCGTTCATTAAAATGACACTAATCATTTGATTAATTATCACTTGCTTATCCTTTTTTCTATGAATACTCAAATTTTCTAAAAATAACTAATAAAGAAATAATCGACTGATGGTACGACGATCGTATTATATACTGTAATTAGTTATAAAAATAAAATTATTTTAATTTACTTAGAATTTTATCATCATTGCTTTTCCGGAAAATGTTTTCTCATTCCAGTATTCTTCACAAAACGTTAATAATTAATAAAACATTTTAAATTGTTCAACAAATGAAGTAGGGATCTCTATTTTCCGTACGCAGTCATTCAATGGTTGATGGGGTGTAGGGCATTGCTTCCCGAATCTGCTGTGGACGTCTGGGAGAGGTCGCTTCCCTGCCGTTGTGTTTGTTGTTGTTCCATCGCGGAGGTTTTATGAATAGAGCGCTACGTGTGGCACAACTTGGAACTACTTCAAACGACTGAAGGGGAAGCGGAGTCCGGAAGTCCCTTAATTGACGGACCTTTATTGGAAACTGAAACGGGATGACGCGACGGCATGGGTGTGTAACAGGTTAGTGTAGTGGCGGGCAGAGCGCGGGAGGAGGAATAAGGTCACCAGTTTGATTCCCTTCTTGCTTCTATTTTCTATGAATCAATACGTACATATGTCTAATATTTGTATGAATCAATTTTTGGGTGTTCGTTTATGTATGTACAAACTGTATCAAGTGAGTTACATTAACGTCTCATTTGCATGTTTTTTCATGATATCCTTATGGCATTTGTCACGGGTACCTCGGATTATCCGGTCGAACGGGTAAACGACCAGTCCGGTCAAGAGGGTTTCTACTGTGTAGAGAAATACTCTCCTACCAAAAGAAGTTCTTTATTCATGAATGGGCAATTTAAATACTCTCACGCGTCCATTATCTGCATTATAAGCATTTCCCCATCGAGTGCACGACGCGGAAAAACAGTTGAAATACTCCGCGAAAGAGGACGGGGTGGGGGCGTCTTGATGCAACACGCACTCTTTACATTATGCCCCTCTCCTTCGTGTAAGTCCCTTCGGGCTTTGGAAGAAAATAAGGAATAAATTTAAGGGAACATCCTCGGAGACTCGTGATATAGAGATGGTAAGTGGAATGTCGGGAAGAGTGCTAAACACATCCATTTCTTCATTATAAACAGAGAATAGGTGACTAGATGTCTTACGTCTTTATTCTTTATAAATTTCCTATAGCGCGAGAGCTCTAAGGATTCGTTACTTACAGTTTTGATCGTATGCAATGATTTCGCGGCAGTAACCGCGTGAAATAGCTTTATGCTTACCATCTCTAAGAGCTGTGCTGTGAATTGAGATATGGGAGAGAGCGAAACGGCTCGCCCTTTTCGGGAAAGACAGCGGGGACAATGGGAGAGATATTTTCTGGTGAAATGATGGCGTATTCAAAAGTTTTTGTTGGTTGGGCGATGGGATATTAGATTTCTTTGTTGTGGAAAAGCTTTATAGCGGAAACCACAAGTTTATGCTTTCGTGTTTACAGCAATATTTCAAGATTGAAGAATTATTTATTCTTCTACAATTAAGGACCATTATATAATCTAATTAAATAAATAATGAAACACTTACGACCTTTCATGGACGAATAATGTATATTTTGTTAAAACAGCTCTCAGCGTTTCGACTTCGTTTTAAGTCGTCGTCAGGTGATCAAATAGTAACAAATTTAAATTATTATTAATTTGTGTTTATATTTAATATCATGTTCAATTGTTTCGTTGTTATGTTTCTCATTCTATGTTGTTATGTTAAAATTTGTTATTATGAAAAGTCGTAAGTGTTTCATTATTTATTTAATTATTTGTTCTACTCATCAGAGCAGAAATTAGGCGTCCATCTCTGTAAGTTCCGTGTCATACTCCTTTTCATTGTCCGTTATGGTGTGCATTGTAGAAAGAAATACATCGTTTTAATGTAAACACTTCTGAAATACTTTTATATGACTTGTGTTGATAGAATCATTTCCCTGTTTTTTAAATTTTTCTTTCTTTTGTTGCAGGTAACATAATTTGTTTTTCCGTGAGGCGTGCTTTGGATGCTCCTCCCTCTTACAACCAAGTAAGACTTGCCTTTAAAAAAATGTTCGTCACATTAATATTTAAATAATAATTAAATTGCTTGAATCTCGTATCTGTTTTGCGTGGTTACACATAATTTTTAATTCAGAAGTGATTTTTCATCGTTCTAAGAAAATGAGGATATAAAATACCTTTCTTATTCAGCTGTGTATCATCATCGAAATTTCATATCATAAGCAGTTCGTAATTTCTAATATACATTAATTTTTCTTTGCTCTACTACAAAACCTTGACGTTCATAAGCCCTAAAACTTAAAAAGTGTTCTTTGATCACTTCCGTCCAGAGTATATAAGAAGTGTGGCCGATCACCGAATGCCGCCATTTTATGCGTCAAATTGACACGTTATTCAAGTACACATACGAAGACACTCGTTCGAAACAGATTAATTATTGTAGTTTAATTTTAAAATACATGAAAATTTATAATAAAAAAATACACAAATTTATTGAAATATATTTAGAAATTCATTCGCTCCATCTTGACAGAAACCTGGACACGCATCGACCATACACTCGACTCACTCTGCTTCCGAACAAATGAAAGCGCTGGAGTCGCTGGGCGTTCGTCAACTGTCCACACGCGTCATATGAAGTGTTTCGTTGTGTGAGGCGGAGTGGGGGGAAAGGGACGGGCCAATTGACGAACTGCCGCCATCGTCAGCGCCAATTGGATTGACCTCGTGTCTGCTCAGTGCTCACCACAACGTTCTCCTGAGAACGACGGCAGGTCGTTTGCTCAACGCAAAGATGATTAAAAGTTAATTGAATTCCCCAACGTTCCATCATAAGCGGAAGGATTGATTTCGGATGAATTCTTCCATTTTTATGGACTTCTGATTCAAATTCTGTGGTTAATAGAATCCTATTAATTTCTTTTAAAAGATTTAGTTTTGAATTTGGATTTTTCGTATTATGTAAGCATACAGAAATACGAGTTATTGGGCATTAATTCCACTTACTTGTGCCGGGCTCCTTCCCTTCTCTTTCCTGACCTTCCTTTGTCACCTCTTGTTCTTTTCGATCCCGACGCTATTAGGGCTAGGGTATCTTTCATTTTCCTCTTTCTTTTTTTATTTTATTTTTGTAATGATTTGTGTAATGCTTTGAGATATGTTGATATTTGAGTTTTAAGTTGTAATTCAGGAGGGTTTTAGTGGGTATGGTTGAGTTGTTCGGCGAGTCCCACACGCGGGGAGAGTCATGTTGGCTCTCCTTAGTGCATAACTGCGTTTTCCCTACCTGTACAAGTTTTTAGGGCTCTAATGACCTCGATGCCGACAAGCCGTAAAACCCCACAAAAAAAAACAAGTTATTGGAGTTTGAAATCTAGGATGAATACATATATTGTGTTGTGTATTGTAATGAATTTAGGAAAGAACGTTACAAACATTTTCCGTATACAGTAGAAGCCAGCTTAATTATATCTTAAGCAGAACAAAGTAATTAATTATTAAAAAGTTCTATTCACTTCGTAATTTCTTTTTTCGCTCAATCGAAGAGGTGTGTTAGAAAGAATTTTTATGTTTCTTCTCCTATTTTGTAACAAGTAATGTATTTTTCTCCAACAGTAATGTGTTTTTTATATCAGTTCTGTTGGTATTTCATTCAGGGCAATAGAATACATATTCGTATCTGCATTTGCTTCTTCTCCGCTTTTTATCACGGTTTATGAGAAGGTCCTGTAAGTTAAATGTAGTCAATGTGTCTCCCCATTATGTCACTTTCAGTACACATTCCTCCCTTTTGGAGACGTCCAAGAATTGCATAACATACCCTGAGTGAGGGATTCTTTTTATATCTTTACTCTGTATTGCAGCAAGGAGTGGGGGGAAATTGCCTTGGTATTGCATAACACAGAGTTTTATAGCGTATGTTTTATGGGGCGCATTTAACTTTAAAGTTTGTGACTGTAATACATGTTCTCAACTGCTTCGTAAAATCGCATAGCATTGAGGAACGAACTATAAAGAAGCAGGATAAAAATTCAACAACGTTTTCTGAAATACAAAAAATATTTTTAATGGGGGATACGAAGAGGTAATTATAAGTGGTAATTTTTGTTTTCCGTGTTTGTTTTCCGTTACTTTGGAGTACAGGAAACATATTCTCCTTGTTTGAGACAAAAACTTTAAAAAATTAATATTATTTTGTTTTCTTTGGGATCGTTCATAAATTAAATCACTAGATCTTCTAGGATTTTTACCCCGGTCCACGGATCACGCTTCGTCATGCTATACCGAACCCCTCCTTAACGTGACGCTAAAAAACGACTTGCCCCCTCTCATCATGACATGAAAAACTGAAATTAAAGGAGAGAATATAATCATTTGTAAAATACTTGAGAGGATTATTAAGGTGTCGGACGGAGAAAATGGTGCGTAAAGGATTATAAGACTTTTGTTTTCATTGCAGGAAAATTTGCTTCAATTGAGACAATGTTCTTACTTACTTACGATTCGGCTCTACAGCCCTGTGTGAGCTTTGACCTCCTTTACAACCTTCTTCCATCCTTCTCTCTGGTGTGTCAGCCTTTTCCAGACTCTCACCCCCATCTTTTGTAAATCCTGCTCCATATCCTGCAACCATCTTTCTCGGTCTACCTCTTCTTCTGACCCCCATGATTTTACAGGTTTTTAGGTATCCGATCGTCTTCTACCCTTTCTACGTGTCCCAGCCAGCCCAATCGTAAAGATTTTACAAATCTCACTATATCTTCTCCCCCCAATCTCCCTATTATATCTCGCTCTCCATATCCCATTTTCGCAGGTTGGTCCAAATATTCTTCTTATGATGTTTCTTTCAAATATTCTTAAGTTTTCCTCATCTATAACCATACCTGTGCCGCATAAGTTGCCACAGGTCTTATTAAGGTTTTATATAATTTCAACTTGGTTGTCTTAGTCAGTAGTCCTGATCTTATAAGCTTCAAATTTGCATAATATGCCTTGTTTCCGGTCATTATTCTATTACTTATTTCCGTTGATGAGGACCCTTCCGTGTTTATTTTAACTTCTAGATATGTGAAGTTACTTACCCTTTCAAATTCGTGCTTTCNCATCTTCTCCAACGTAGAACCTGTTTGTTTAAGTAGTGCGTGTACTTCTCAGTAACATTTGCTTGAAAATAAATCAACAATTTTATTCAGTGTGATGATGTTATTATCCATTGAAGATAATCAGAAATTGTAGCTTACTCTTCACAATATGTCATTGGTGGGATGATATGTGTGCCGAATTCATGGAGCGTGTTATTATGTGGTATTTTTTACCTAAGTGTTGGTAGTTAAAAAGAATGTGTGCGACTGTATAAACTTTACTAAGTCCTCATGCTG
>NNCF01128365.1:60088-78167 GCA_002313205.1 Laupala kohalensis
GGTTATTAAAGGGAAAGTGTGTCCGTTTAAACTCACTGAGGGGACGCGTGGGAAAAAGTCGGAGCGTTGAGATACTGGAAATTTTTCAACAACTAAGATAATGTTTGGCTGAGAACGGAGAAGCACTTCTTTAAAAATAACAAATGGGAACGACTCCACGCGGACTGCAAGTCAAGTTTAATTGGATGTCGAACATCATGTGAAAAATAAGCACGTGAGGAAGCGTCAGGGCGATGGAGAGGGGAGAAGGTCACAAAAGATACGAACAGAGACGTTCGAGCGACACTTAGAGCTCTGTTTACTGCTGATTGTTCACTGATCATCTTACACTTCGATTCACTCACAGTGGACTTAGAGTTTCATGTTGGAACTAGCACTTAGAGCATAATCGATTTTCATTGAAGGTTTTCGACTTTGAACTTCTGTCAGTGGGGTGACAACCACTTAGATATTTTATGAACATTATTAAATGTTCAAGTTTTATCACCTGGTCGACTGATTATTCGAGCTATTAGAATTCGTGAGTGATAGCAATTATCAACACAGAAGAAATAATTAGGTCGCAAATAGATTCGAAGCCATACTCGAGCTTCTGTAAATTCAGTGCGAAAAAAAATAAATTAACACTGTACGAGACATTGCAATGGCGTCGTCTGCCTGCTGACATCGAGGGGATGGTGCGAGGCTCGTTAACTCCTTCGATGGGCCGCGCTACTACAGCTGGGCGAAGGCTGTGGTTATGAATGAACTCTGGGGTCAGAAGGACGCTGACCTCCTTCCACAACTGTTTGCCGATCGGCTCATCTTGACTAGGGTAGTATGTGTTGGTTGCGACCATCCAAATTTTTGTGTACAAAGCGCTGCGGAGAAGAAAGAGTGCTCCGTTTTTGCGAACTTTGACGCCCTAGCCCAGGATTTTTGTTTTGGTTATTGTTTAAAATAAATTAATAGAGGGCTAAGAAGAGGGGCCATTGTGTTTTTGTGTCAATGGGGATTTTGATGATTTTGGATGGGGAGCGAGTATGCCTCGTTAACAGTTTAGCATGTATGTGTGTTGTTTAATAAATAGTTGGACAAATCTTATTTAAATAAAGCGTTTTCCTATAAAAGGAACCCTGAGTGTCGTCCTACCTAAATTATGGGCACGAACCTACTTTGAAATTTTTAGAACCAGCTAGCCAGTGCAATTCATTCAGGTAAAGGTTTATGTTTTTCGTTATGTTTACCACTACACCATTTGGTTTAGTTACTATATATGTACTAAAATCAATGTATGCATCACTACAAGTGATAGAAATTTTAAAAATTAGAATTATTTAATGCTCTATTGACAGAGTCATCGGAAACTAGTTCCGTCCAGTTTTTTATGTGACAATTGAATGGTGAATGTTTCATAGTTCTCGCAACAATCTCCAGAGATAGGAGGCGTATTGGACGTTGATTGCTTGTGGGACTGGGAATCCCCGAGCAGAGAGCGCTGCACACATTTTTCTTAGAACCTGTTTTAGCGCTTCTATCGGCGAAATGGGAAAACTCGGGTTTTGGAACTTGAGTCGAACTTCGAGAGTTCATGTATCAAATGTATCCTAGTGCGTAGTAATATACCGTCTATCTATTTCAGGTCTTTAAAGTGAAGATTACCCGTGATTATAAAAAGTTTCATTCAATTTAACGTTACTGTCCTGATCTCTCAGTTATTGATTTAAGAGCATTAATATGACAATATTAAAAGAAAAGTAGTTAATACTAAAAACAGCGATGAGTAGCGATTTTCACGTCTCGCCTCATCAATATTTATGACGTCATCAAGGAGATCGGTGGTATCTTTGAAACATTTTTTGACAAGGAAATATAATTTATCTCGGGTTCAAAAGGTTCTTATGTTGCAGAAGTTTGTATTACAATATTCCACGATTCAAGGATGTCCAGAAGACTTAACGTACTCTGAA
Source organism: Laupala kohalensis (assembly GCA_002313205.1). Classification (NCBI taxonomy): domain Eukaryota; kingdom Metazoa; phylum Arthropoda; class Insecta; order Orthoptera; family Trigonidiidae; genus Laupala; species Laupala kohalensis. The sequence goes on from NNCF01128365.1 coordinate 62,038, forward strand.
TAAGGTCCTCATTATTTCGTTCCTTTTTCAAGCTATTGGAGAGTTTGCTGTGAATAATAGGATTATTTACCCCCCGTGTGTATGGACGAGAGCCAAAACATAGTTCTCTTGTCCACAAAAAATCTCGCGTCCACAAAATGTATTTGTTTGCGTCTTTTCGTTGATAATTCTGGTTTAAGGTATTCATGATAAAATTCCCCGAAGAATGTGAAGAAGTTTTAAAAAAGTGCTTTCTAATATTCTCATCTTAGAAAATAAATTATTGTTGTGTTTGTAATTTTAGTAAAAATACAAAATAACATCATTATCGGTAAGAATGACTTTTTCTCAAAGTCAAAAACATGTCCACTTCTCAAGAAGCGAGATTTCTCATTACATATTTTGTCGTTATTAAATATAGTTTTGATTTCTTTGTTGTGATTTAGAATAAGTAGTAATCTATTTTCAGTTACTTACTTACATATATATATATATATATATATATATATATATATATATAACTTCAATAGTGTGATTATACTTTCCTTCTAAGTTTTTTTTTTATAAGATAGGGAGATGACTTGACAGTGCTCATTGAAAATTTTAATTATTAAAATTCACAGTACAACTGTGTTTCTGTGAAACAGAGAAGCTCTGAAGAGGAAAGCCGTTTCGTCATGGATGGATTCATTCGTTATTTGGAGAGGGTTGGCGAATGGACTCGCTCTATGAATATTTGCCAACACCCCTTAAGTCCATGATTTAGAAAGAGGAATGGTCAAGAGCGAGGGTTTGAACCCGTCCGGATGATTTGTGGCCCACTGTGCGTATTGCGCCCCGAGGTCTTAAACAGCCTTACGGATTCGCAAATGGGATTCAGAGAGCCACAAGCCCAAGAGCAGCCCTTGCCTTTCCTTCGTGCACTCGGAAGAGAATATTTGCTTCTTCTGAAGGGTGAACGGGGTGGAGTTCATTATTGGCTCTACACTTTCACTGATATAAAGATAGTACAAAATTGAGGATGAATTATAGCTTGCTTTGCGGGATAATAAAAAAATGATTGTCAAAGAAGCAGTTACAAATTGGGTACGACCACGTGGAGAACAATAAACTAATTTACTCTTTTCCTGGTGAAACACCCCACCCCCTTTAATTACGGTCTACATCCGCCACTGCGAGCTTGTCGAGCCTTTAGGAAGCAATGAGAATGGCAGAGACGCCAAAGAATCAATGACAGCTATTTATGCTACTTACGAGCAGAGTCAATTGTATTACAGACGAAACATTTTATGTAACATTCTTTATATAAATATTTCCTACAAATTAGATCGTTATAATTTGTTATTATTATTCATAAAACCATCGTGCAAAGCAATAAATATATAAACAAAAAATATATTTTTCAATGCTTGATTAACATTACCTGGTAGGACCTTGGATAGGAAGCTTGTATTAAATCTTCACTCTTGTGAGCTTCCACCTTGTGTGCAACTACGTCATTATAAAGTTGTTTTCATCGATTTTTTTCGCTAACTCTACGTCGCGATTTTTTGTCACAATTTTTTACATTTAATAGTCTTCGTTCATTACTTCTCCTCATTGCCCAATTTCGACTACATTATCTTGATCATGCTCATAATTGTATTGGAAATATTATAAGAGAACGTTCACTCATGCAACACTTCTTCAAAGTGCTCTTATGTGTTGAGGGTAAGACAGAAATATTATTTTGGGGCACAGATTTCTCATCAAAAATTGATTTAAAGTTAATCAAACACAATCTATTTGCCCCTAATGTGTTCAAATGGTTACGTCACAAAAAAACTAATTTTATGTATTTATTGTAAATTAAGAAAATTTTACACAGATTAAGTACGTTCATTGGGACACGAGTTTTATAAGTATTACTCCTTAACAACCTGACTGTATGTCGCCTTGACCACTTCTCTCCATGAAACAGAAATATTCCACGTTTACAACTTAGTCTCCGAAATTGAACGAAGTGTTGGAGTCCTCTCCTGAGAGACGTTCGCGTCGTAAAGACGCGGCCGAGGTCACGTGACTGGATAAGTTTTACGCGCCGCCCATCGCCTGGGTAATATTCTATGCGAAGCATAAAGTGCGTTACACGAGACTGTTGGGAGTGTCATAAAGCAGTGAGTGGCGCGGAGATGTTCCTCCGGAGATGGATGACAGGAGGCGAGGAAGTGGAGGAAGGGGGAAGTAATCAAGAGAAACACTTCGGTCTTAACGGCGCTCCCACGGCACCAAAATGGCGACTGCTCTCTGCTCCCGGTTACATTCATCTTTCCCACAACTTCCGGGACGTTTTGCTCGACTCGGAAAATTAGGTGGTTGCGTTTAACCTGCGTCGACGTCATGGTGGGGGAGTAGGTCTCGTGGGAGTTTGAACCCCTTATCCAATGGGATATGCTCACCCCTATAGTCTGAAATGGATGTGTCAATCTTGTCTCCACCATTCGGTCTATTGGTTGGTTAATTGGATTGTCTAATGGGAGGCAATGGAAACGCCTCTTTTCTGTTCGGTTCTTAAGGTACTACTAGCACTAAAATATCCGAAATCGGCGTTTAAAAAATTGAACTACTTATACTTATTGTGATTTCAACTAGAAAAATTTTGATTGGTTGCGTCTTATCGAGAAAAAACACATTTTCTAAAGAAGACCAACTTTTAAATCACGAAAATGATGGAAGTTTACTTTGATTTGTAGTAGATTTTCCTTTGTAGTATTCTTAACATCTCTTTTATCTATAGGTCACAAGACATTTTAGAGAGCTATTTAACGTTTTCTGAGGCGAGATGCATTAATAATGAAACCGTTGTGTTCGGCCGACATGTTTGTTCATGTCCTTATAAATTTCAAACGAGTCAAGCGAGTTCCTGAATATTCTTTGAACTGTATTAATAACTGATAAATACAAAATAAGCTTGTTTTTGTTCGTTATTATTCATACAGTTGTGCTTTAAAATAATTAAAACAATTTAAAACAAAACTATTATAGTCTTCAATGAACTACTTGACAGAAAATGTTGAACTGTCAACCTTCCAGAATATTTTAAATTTTAAAGTGATATGTAATTGAAATGCAACTTTTTTTAATGTAATTTTAAAGTGATATGTAACTTGATTATGTTCATACAATGCATTCCCTGATGAAGAGGTCAACACACCTCGAAACGTTGGCAACCTGTAACCAAATGTAATAAAGGATGAATTGTGAATTAATAGTTCCGTAGTTGTAATGATTGTCTATAACTAAGACGTATAGTACAGTGAAGGAGTGGTTTACTAAGATCTCCATAATTTGACTATCTTGGAGTGCTGCTCAGTTGTTAATCAAGTATCTTCTTATCATCCATCCCCTTTCCTTTGATCCTGTGAGACGTTCGTACATTTGTTCGTAACATTATGTGAATGGTGAGTTAATCTCACTAATTTCGTTCAGCGGAATTATTTCCAGTGTAAGAAACTTCAACTTTGAAGTATTATATCTTACATGAACCAAACTTCGGGCACGGGTTTGGAAATTTCGTATATGAAAATCAAAACCATGTTTTCCTTCTCAGTCCTAGGAGTGTCCCAGGACTTTATAATGAGTTTCAGGTTTAAGTTTTTAATGTTCTTTCAGTTATTCCATATATTTAATTCAACAGTTGCCTGCAACTATAATGGATAAAAGATTAGTATTCTTCGTATAGTGAAGCAAATAAATTGTTACAAAAAGTTTCGGGTACTAAAGAATAAATTAGTTGACACTAATTCGTCCAGTAATCAGATGTTTGAAATGTATTTTAACTAATTGATAAATATATATTGTTTTTTAATAGTATTATAAAAAGTCACTTTACCTTGACATAATAAATAAAGAAAAAATAGATCCTTCCTTGGTAATTGACATTAATGAACAAGAGAAGTTGCTTAATTGTGACTTGCGAACAATATTGAAAAGTCGAGTGAGAAACACACCAGATATGTATGTGTTTGTAATTACTTTGTGTCGTGTTTTATGTTCCCGCGAATTATTTGGGGATTCCCAAGATGCGAATCTGTCACGGTGTCCCAATCGCCACGTGACATTCGATTGCCTTCATTTGTTTCGTGACGTATTGCCGGAGCGTTCTATCGATTCGTTCTGTGGGAGTAATGATTTGACGGGAATACTCACCACAGTGATTCATGTACACCATTTGTGTCATTGCCTTAGGAGGGATATTGAGTGGAAATAATTCTCACACTGGAAATCAAATATCCGTAAATTACTTTTTATATACGTTCTTGTTTCTATATAGTGTGACTAATGTATACTGGCGTGATATCACTACGTTGTTGTTTTTTTGGTATTGGTAAGTAATCACAAAGGTATTTTGTTTTGAAATCAGTATAAATCAGCTCCTATGCCGTGTCTGTAGATTTACATTGCTAAAATCCTCTGTGTTAAACATTATATCTGCGACATCTTCGGTGTTATGAAAAGCCTCACAAGTGACGATTTAATTTAATTTATTGGAAAGATAGTGTACGATAAATGATAATTACGATAAAGAAAGGGGTGATGAGCCAGTGATCTTCCTTTTTAAAATGAATCTAGATTTTGGCAAAAGTTTACGATTCTAGATTGATTTCCTTAATTAATGAATGAGGCAGATATCACGAAGTTACAAATAGTATAAATTAATTAGAACAAAGGCAACCGAAACTTTCAATTGAAAAGGAAGCAGGCATATTTGCTCCGAATAGTTGTTGTGCTTTATTTCTGTTGGTTGACACCCTTGACAAGTCTTTTCTTAGTGTTTGCTATGATTTAGACAAAAATCTTGTTTGATTTGCGACGAAAATATTCAATAAAAGGGCGATAATATTTCACAACTGCTCATCGAAGCATGTTTGGAGACAAAATACTAGATTTTTACTTCGTTATACGCAATAAATGTATAATTACGAGTATGTGTTATATTCGATAATATTTTTCGTGTCTGTATTGTAATAATTAATTTCGAATTTACAGTTATTTTCATCGTTACTATTTAAACAATATATTCTGAGTTACCTATTGTTCGTATTAATAATACGTACCTGTGAGATAATTTTTAATTTTTGTGTGTTTTATGAAATAGAAATTTGTCGGTATTTTTTTTAATGATATAACACGTATCACAACTACCTTTTTTTACCTAAGGAGTGTGCTGAAGTTTTCAATCCTCCTCTGCCTTACAACCCTTGATCGGAATTGATGGAATGGACCCTTGCTTGCTGAGAGTAAATTAGTTTATTGCCCTCGATGTGGTCATACGATATTTGTAAATGCTTTTTTGACAATAAATTTATTTATTTATTTATAAAATCTGCAGATAAATTTCATGGCATATTTGTTTATAGTTATTGTATTGTTATGCCCTCATGTCCAAATGTGGTGGGCCTTGCATGTGACTTAATAGATGCAGTCTCTATGTCAGAGAAGCCCTCTTGCAATAGACTGTTACTGGTGGCGCTCTTTTTCCCTCGATAAGGAATGTGCTGCAAATGGAAGTGGCTGCTGTGTTTATTCCCTCGTTGCTCTTAATTCCCTGGTGGATGGAGGGGAAAACAAGAAGGAGAAGTCGAGTGTTTTAGCACTGAGATACGGTCGTGGTAAGGCCTGAGAAAGGTTTTCTTTGAAATGTATCTCCTTTTCCAAAAGGGTGTACAAAAATGTTCATGAAAATCTAATTCTAAACCGTTTGTTTGTTTGTTTGTTTGTTTGGAAATGCTCTGTATTATGAGTTTTGTCGAGTGGCGTAGACTTCGATGCTTGAACCTATTAAAAGTTGGATCAGCACTCCAAGTTAGTGAAATCACTGAGATTTATAATTGTTTTCATGATTTTCATTCTAATTTACTAGTAGAATTATTCCAATTGTTTAAAAGCACAACAACATGAATAATAACGAAGAGAAAATATAATTTAATTTGTATCTATCGATTAATATTTTGGTACACAGCACTATTAAGACTCTCGCTTGACTCGTTTGTAATGCATGACAGCGTGTAAAAGTATGGCGACCGAGCGTCACGATTTTGTGATTCATGCACTTCACCTCGCAAAAAGTGAAATACATTTCTCAAATGTCTGGGGATATATAGACAAAAGTGATGTACAAATATTACTACAAATCAATGTCAACTTCCATCACTTTCGTTATTTAAAAGTTGATCATTTTTTGAAAATAAATGTTCCTTCCATGAGATGCAATGTATTACACCATCGACAATTATAGCAATTATTTCATTTCAATGACCGGTGAGGTGTTTTTCAAGTTGAAATTGCAATAAATACATGTTTCTCTGTTTATTTATGGCGATTTATGATATTTAGGTGATATAATTCTACCTACGCTAGTACTACCTGAAATCTTCAAATTGTTACCTGGGATCTGGATGAAAAGAAATTGATCCGCATGAAAATACTGCAAATGGTGCCCATTATCTTACCTTGTTTTCAATTCTTCCAGATTTAAATAATGCACTTGGCACATTTGAGAGATACAAAAAAAAATACAGGTTCTTTATCCCCATTCACAGCAGTACAACGTAGCGCAGGGGCAACGTGTCCGATTAATGAGAGATAGGTCGGTGGATAGAATCTTCCTGACATTCTTTTGCCTTATTAATAAATAGTTAATTATTTGAAGAAGTAAATAATTTATTTTCTCAAACTAAGTGCTAGTTTTTTAAATTTTGATTGTTAATTTTTTACTATACTATTTCCTGGTGTTATTTATTTATTATTAATAACTTTAGTAATCATAGAAATAATACGAAAATTTTCTATTAATATTAAAATTTGTTTAAAAAATAACATTGTTGTGTAAAGATTATGTATTCTATCCAGTTTTTTATTTATTAAATCATAAGGCCATTTCGTCCCCGTGGCGATCATCATCAGTGCTGACTCCATTGATGAGAAGTGTAGCGAATGCCTTATGACTTAATAAATCAGAAACTGGATAGTACGACTACATATTCTTCTTACAACAATGAGTATACTACCTACACGGAACGTCGACGTACAATAATAACGTTGTTTGTTGCAAATTTCAATTGTTTTTAAGCAATAAAAATTAAATTCCAGAAACCAAAATTTCTGCAAATGCTTCTCGAGAACGAAAGCGAAAGACGTCATTTCCTTTTACTATTTGTGATGAAGATGATGATGTTCTTTACCAAGTTGCATTATTCCGGATCGAAGCGCATTTTCGAGTCATTTCCGTGTGGTGGTTCAAGTGTTGGTTACCCGCTTTCTCGCATCATGTCTCCCGTTGCAGGTCAAGGACCGCATATCTCCTCGACTCTCATTTGCGTCTCGTACTGCGGATTATCTGGGACGCTTGATGCACAAGCGGCGGCTGACCTTCGGTCTGCGTCTCTTATGATTATGAGAATCACTTCATGCCCGCGAAAGTATCCTAATTTTTAAAGAATAATTTGGTGAAAATAGTTCGGTATAAGACCAAAATTGCTTCTATGAGTATTTTCAAAATTTTGAATATTAAGAAACAGGAAGAGGAGCGCGGAGTGTAAATGAAGTGGGAACGAGCTGTCCAGATATAGGCTTTTATTCCCAATGCATTCAAAGTAAAATATCAAGTTTGGTTTCCATACATCAATTTGTTCTTAAGTTATCAAAAAGTCGAAGTCAAACTATCTCTCAACAGACCCCGATGGTGCCCGAGGGGTTCGTAAGTTATCAGGAGAACAAAATTCTTAACATACATACACACAAACATTTTAAAATAGACTCTCCTGGAGCCAATTCGCAAAGAGCGGAAGAGATCTCAAAGAGATAGATTTTTCTTCTATCTTTTAGAATACTTTCCTTACTCTAATTAATCGGAAAGTAAAAATTTATTAAATTTCCTCTTAGGGATCTTCACAAATTACGTATTGGTTTTGTGGGGAGGTGGGAAACATGACGGCCGGGTATACTTTAGAAAGCTGTTGTTAAATTTTGTGTATGTCATAAATGTAGAAAATTGTATCAATTTAGGTAATTTTCCAAGAATGAAAACAGTAGTCTTATAAAGCCTTACGAATAATTTTCTCTGTGCAACACCTTCGACCTGTTCGATCCTCGTTAGTATACAACGAATTTTCTCTTAATTTCCTTAATTACTGTCTTTTACTTTGCTGATGGCAACGGACAGGTCGGTTCGTGACGTCACGTTAAGGAGAAGTTTGGTATAACGTAGCGTTTTTCGGGTGGCCGTCGGGGGGGGGGGGTTAAATCCCTCAAGGTCGCGTGATGTCATTTATGAGCGATTTCGTAATAACTTCGGTGGGTTTATCGATTTTTATATGTACATACCACATTTTTGTTGTTAAATCACGTTGACTGTTCTTTTAAAAGAATTGATTACTGATTCGCGATATTGAGTTATATATCTGTGATATATCTATATATCCCCTAAGACATCAGTTAAGTCACTTTTGAAAAGTGTACGAGGTACCAAGACAATGTCTAGTCAAAATTCCCATAAAAGAAGAATTCAGGATTGGATTTTTTGGATTCAGTACTTCTGAAAGAACATTTTTGTGATACATTAAATACAATTTTTTGGTATTGTGTTATTTTTGTATCACGCACCAAACTATTTTTATCGTTAGGAATGTGCTGAAACGTTAAATCTGTCTCTGCCTTAGGGTCCTTGATCGGAATTGATGGGATGGTCCCTTGCTTGCTTCCGGAGAGTGAATTAGTTTATTATCCTCCACGTGGTCTTACGCAGTTTGTAACTGATTTTTTGACGATAGATTCATTTATTTATTTATAGATTGAATTTAGTATTATCATGTTAAGTTAAATGAAAATCATATCGCAATTCAAGTAGATGATGTAATAAGAGTTAAAATGATCACATGTTCGAGATAATGCACTGTTATTCGATTTAAGTACAATTTGCTCTGTATCTTGTTCTAATCGTGAAGGATATAACCATGCAATTTCTCATTGTGTTCAGGGCTACTGCAGTGTCCCAGGTAATTTCCGATTACGTCGCACCCTCTCCCCCTTAAGCCTCTTCCTCGGCGAATCCTCCTTGCGGCATCTTTCGCTCTCTATCGCTTGGTTCGCAAAGCGCCTCGAGGCGAGTGAAGGCAGAACGGCGACATCATGACGCTACGTTGTGTTCCCCCTGAGGCCTCGTTACCCATCCTGCGTTGCCTTCATCGGTTCATAGACTTCGTGAAGTAGAAAACACGTGTAAACAAGTGCTCTTCACATCCGCAGTGCTCTAGGCACATAACGTAGCGTGAATGAACACGAATAGCGAAGCGGCATACTTTTTCCATGGTTTATTTAGAGATTCTGGGCACCTAACGAAATATTTTGGAAAATAAACATTGGGAAAATAGTCGTTTGCGGAACTTTAACGAACCATTCTTCACATTCATGAACTGTTCTTCCTCAACACTCAAGGTACAAAATCTTGTGTCTTTAACTTTGTGCTTGAAAAGAAATACTTGTCACAAAAAAAATGTAATTTTTGTCAGCGCCAGATTGTTGTATTTTAGGGATCGCCAACGTCCAGGTCATTAGGGCCCCTTTCTGGCGTAATTACATGTCTAACTTTAATAGGTTTAACGTTGACTCATGATAATGTTTTGATATTCTTGAGGTCGATTAATTACAAAAAAGAATAAAGACAGAACATTTAAAATGTCTTCATCCCTCCTACACAAATTTGAGTGTAACGGTGTATCTTGAACCTTACAGAATTTTGTATAGTATGCTGCGCTACACCGTAACTCTGTCTAGGAATGGGCCAAATTGAGCCCATAATTCATATATTAGCCCTTGATTATTATTCATAGAGGCATTTCCATTGCTGCGCTATCTGCGTTGGCTTGCAGTAACTAATTGTAAATGAAAATGGTTTGACCTCGAGCAGCGGGGAGAGAGCTGCCGCAACTGCGCTGCAATCGCACGATCTAGGATTCATACTAAACTTCAGCGGTTATTCCGTATGTAAACAGATATTCATAATTGAAATAATTTCCACTTTTTTACTTAGATAATTGTCTCGACTTCCAATCCCTCTCAATAGTTTTTAGTGGAAAGGGAGTGATGTGCATCAGGAATCGTTCGTAAATTGTGTCTTTGAGGATTTTTTACCCCTTCCCCAGCTCCCTGCGTCCCGCTTCGTCACGTTATACCTCCTTCCCATCGTAAAGAATGACCTTCCCGTTCATTATAAAGAATGGAAAACACTAATTAAAGGAAGAAGTATTATCATTTTTTTTTCATTTAAGATGATTATAAAGGTCGAAGATACCACCAGAGAGAAAATGATTGTAGAAAAATTGGGAGGAAATAATTTGAGACAATTTTCAACATGTATGCTATATGAAATGTGACGTTACGCTTTCTATAAAACATAGAGCCCCCCTCATTCTAAACCGTCATGCTTCGTCAACCCCCCTTCCCATCCCCCTCTCCCATAAGACCGTGACGTAATTTATGAACAATCCCTAATGAATGATCCCTTTTAGCTTCCGTAATAACACTAGTGAGAATATTAATTTATGTACAATTGTTTATACTAACGACGAGGTTTACTCCCAAATATTACTCACTTGTCAGTAAAAAGAAACAACCAATGTGGTTGTTGCAAACACAGGCAGCGAATACCATGCTGAACATACCACACCGTTATTAGCACACTTTCGTACCAACAATTTCAGAGCTGTGACATTGGATACGTCTTTTCTCGACCTTATGGTAAGCCGATACGGTCCGTAAAGGAAACCGATATAGCTCTATTGGTAACCGATATAGTCAAATTTGTATGGCATGAAACCGATATTGTCGGTACAGAAAACCTGTATACTGGAAACGGTTTTCCATGTCTTTTATACCTGTACACAAAACTTTCATAGCAAAGAGAGGGTGAGAATGTCAATTTTTTAGTGGATATCCCTGTTCGAGGGCGGGAATTATTTCCAGTGTTCCTTACATCCAATATTTACTCTCGCATTGGCATTGCTTGTTCATTCTGTTCAAATATCGAGATCCCGGAGTAGCACAAACAGGTCACGTACTTTGCTGGGGAGGTCGTATTCGCTGTACAAAATTGTTGTCCATTATTTACGTCGCATACAATGGAGGGAAAATATCGTATTTTTTTGTATTTTGTTTTGTTTTTATGATATTTTTGGCGTTCTGTTGATTTTATTTTTATTTTTGGTTAGAGTATTCATTGTTGTGTCCTGTTTCAAATTTTCATCAGAAGCTTTACCTTGTTCAAGGTTTATGATCATTCTATTAATCTGATTTTCGACCGTTTTCATTAACAATACTTTTTTCTTTTTTTTTTTTTNGATGAAATGACGTGCGACAAGGAAGTACGCGACTTATGAGGAAGACAGGCAAGATTCACCTAGGAGAGTGTTTGTCACACTGTCTAATTTGTAAATTGGGAGTTTTAAATCGTAAAATATCTGTATGTTGAAAAACCCACCATTTGCTGTAGCCCCGATGAAGGCCAAAATAAAGAAGGCTGAGACGTCGGCATCTTGTAAATAGGAGTTTTCATATCTTCGAAACCAAAACGCAAAATAACTTTACTAAGTGAGGTTTAGGATGTTCCAATTCACCTCGTAAACTCGAAATCTCCCGATCGAGTACGCTGCACTACGACAGACGCCTACTGAAATGTTCAAAGAGGATGGCACATTAGATGATATACTCAGGATATCCATTAAGAGTATTACATTATTGGTTTGTTCAATTTTTGCATCAATTTACAAAAAATGAAAATTTTTCACAAATCACAGGCTACTATCAAATTTTGAGTTTGTGTGCTATGACTTTCGTTCTTCAGTTATTATGGAGAAATCAAAAACCACAATATAACTATTCTGTGAGTATTGTAACCTTGCTCAGAAAAAATGTAATCTAAAAAACATTCAAAGGAACGGTAACGCACTCTATCTGCTAGTTTGTTGTAAAGTAGTAGCTGTAAATAAGTTTAGTGTCCTCAACGTGGTCATAGGCATTTTGTATCTGCTCTCCTGAAAATGAATTATTAATTTGTTTGTTGTTAGTCTGACTGGCTTGATGTGGGTACAGGGCTGATGCGCAGTGCAGCCAACGCTTGTACTTCGCCTTCGCTCAAAAGCGTGATGATCAGTGTACCTCGTGTTATGTTGGCAATACTTTCGGATTCTTTAAACTTAAATCTATTGCCAACATCGACTATCCATTCTAGTCACTTGTTTTATGGTGATACTCTGTTCTTTCTGCATCGAGCGTGTGGAACGAATATTATGTTCTGTCTTAGTTTGTTGAGTTACGAACTTGCACTTTTTACAAAATTTAGACTTTTTTGTGCCTATTAATATTTATTCGAATATTGCTTAAATTCTTAGAAGTTGACAATTCGATTTAGGCAGCCACATTGTATTATTTTCGATATCGTTACATTACTTTCAAGTACTTGTAGAGATCATTGCTAGCAGAGACTAATGAATATCGCGGGTTAAAACTGCCTTGAGAAAACTATTTAGAAATATTATAATCCACAATTGTGATAGATTCTTCGTAGCCGTAGAAATAAATAAAACTCTCCACAAATCCCATTAATTTCTGGAAACGTGTGTTAATGCTCAAGTTTATTGTCTTTTAAATTTGAATTTTTAATAGTAAGCAAATCTTCCGGAAAATAATTCTAATTTTTTTTCTTCAAAATGTATATTGTTGCCAGGAATTTATTCTTAGACAATACCCTAAGATTCACAAAATTGTCCTCAGATTTTCTTGTAGTAAATCTGAAAATATCCTGTACAAGATATTTTTCGATATTTGCAGGACAAAATTTCGTGGGCTATGTGAAATTAAATGCAAAAGAAAAAAAAGGGAATTTGTAACAGTTGATGGTCGTTGCTTGCATATCAGTTGGCGCAACGACCACGAATACTGATGAGCGCTCGCTGCCATCCCTTGCTGCCAACCGTTGCTCACCACGAGACGTAGAGTGGTCCCGCTTTTGAGTTATTGTATCGTCGAGACGGAGTGGCGCGACCAGATATCTGATGTCTGCTGCTGCCCGGTAGAATATTCACGGTTAGGAGCTCTTCATTGTCCCTTTTGTGTTTTCGCATGCGCAGGAGGTATCTGTGTGTTTATGGAGGCACTTTATTTGAGTGGAAGTGTCGTACTTTTTATCTTTAAAAAATGACTCTCGAAACTAAATGGATGCGATATACTTCCGTAAATCGTTCTTGTGGTTGGGAAGGACGTGAATCCTACGTTTCTGTGTTCCTTTCAGGGACCTCGGATAGGCGGTGCTTACAAAGGAGCCGAACATTGTTATTACAATATGAACACAATTTGTAATACGATAAAAAGTATTTTTTTCGCGTGTCCAATTATACGTTTTGATACATAAGCTGAACGCTGTGCAAGATGACTGTTTTTAAACGGAATTTTATAAATATCCGTACTACTACCAACTGCAAGAAAATTTTGAAAATAAATGTAATACACTATTTGTCAAGGATTTATTGACTTTTTGAAAACATTATGCAACGTTAATGAATGTGATTTGGTAATTCTTTAATACCGTTACACGTTTAAATGAAACCATTGTGACAAAATGTCAGTGTAATTTCCATATCGGACTACAGATGACACGTGTTTCTCCTTTCTGAAAAGTGTGTGCCGTCCGAGTGGTAATGCTGCAGTGTGCTATCAGGCTGTGTGCAACCTTTCATGAAATGTTTGATTTCCGTAAATGTATCCATGCTAATATTCTGGGTTAGGAATTTTAGGTGCAACTTTTTTCGTAGGGTAAATAAAGCTCTTTGGAAAGACATCATTGTGAAATTATCTCATTAGAAAGTATTGTAATCGTGAAAAAATTCGAAAGCGGAAATATCCGTTTTGGCGATCCCAGGTTCTGAAAAAGTGGTTTTCGCCATTCCGTCCGTCCGTCTGTGCGCAGCGATTATGAGAATACAGATGAATCAATTTAATTCGCATTTCGTATTTACGGTAGAATTTACTTGTTGTCAATGCACGTGCTCTTGTTTTTTAAAACTTGAAAACAAAGGATACTTCACATGAAGTTCAAAGTACTCTTTTTAATGTTTCTCAAAAACGGCTCCAACTAATGTGCTTAAATTTTCTGTACTTAAAGTACATTTAGTATGCATTACATCCGCATTAGCGGTATTTCGCTTGAAAGTTTGGTATAGACGCAGTAAAATAATTTCTGTCTGCTACACTTACACATTAGTTTACTGTTACAAGAAGCTTGAATAATATTTAGCAGTGTAAATGGACCATGCAGACGTGGAGTACACTTTTCGTAAACTGAAATGAAAGATATGATAATGATAAAATACATAGGAGGACAGCAAACGCACTGCAGATACGAAAATAAATCAATTTATGTCTACAACGAGATTACATTTACATAGCACTTTTACGATATTTATAAGATCGATATGTCGCTAAATATTTTGAAACCAAACTCTGAATATTTATTTTACTTTCAAATTTCAAATAAAAGTTCATCTAGCTTCTTTGAGCATGAATAGAGCACTGGAAGACGACCAAAATATGGAGGACCACACGCCAGAAATGACCCTTTCACTATATAATTTTTTTCTCACTCTATGCTGCAGACGGAGAAACGTTCAGGAGAAAATATGTGCAATGGTTTTGCACCTCTAGTTCTTGTGTACTATTACTTTTCGATAATCGTCTAGAGCGCATTTTATCATTTTTTCGGAGATATAACGTATGAGTTTATTTTCATTTACATGTGGTTCGATCCAATATAAAGAATTTAAGTAACCATCAACGAATGGTTCTTCAGCTTGCAGCAAGCATGCGAATAGGAAGCCTGTCTACTTTTCTGAACGCGTCACAAAAAGTACACCCGCCTCACCGATGGTCAGGTGGTAGTGTTGTCACGCATCACCTAGTCATCCCGGGTTCGATTTCCGATGAGCCCAGAAAATTTGTAGCTTTTCACATTAATATCCTAGTTCCTATAGCTGTGACTACTGAAAAGCCAACTTACCTTCCTCTACCCAGCTCCTCCTAGTATCAATAACTAACCACTTCTACTGACCCCTCCACGTGGGCCAAGTTGTTGGTAAACCCACCTAACCGACCCACCTACTAACAATGGCCTACCACCGAACTCCTACCTGCTATCGCTCCATGTAGAAAAGCTTCAATAGCACGCTACATTTCTGATTTACAAATACAACAATTAAAACAGTACACCTGCAACAGTTGAAAAATAATGGAAGGTGAAGCAAATCATTTTTATCTCACTTTTCCAAAATACATATCCGCAACAGTGGAAATGTTGTATCATTTTTTAACATTATAGGATTTAACTCTAGAATTAGTAATATGTTTGTGAATTTACGTTTGATACTATACAAGTGTATTTCGAAGTGAATGTGAAGTTTCTGTAGATGTAATACGCATTAGAATCTACAAAACCAATCTATTTCCTAACAGAAACATATTGATTTTTTTGATTAACATATTCTCAATGTCTTGGGGAACAACAGCTTCTATTTTTTCCCTTCTTCTAATGAGTGATGATTTGATACTGAGATTATTTCTTCAATTAGTAAAACAGCACCTTTTTGTCACATATTTCCTTCTTTGAGCATCTTTTCCTTATCTTTTTTATATGAAATGGGGATCTAAAAATCCTAACTCTAGTGATAATTTATTTTTTTTACTCTGTAATTGATATAAATAATAATCTCTTTAGTTTTAGATTCCAGTACATTTTGGATGTGAAATTCTTCTTTTATTGCATAACGTAACATACTTGCGAATGAATTGTGGTGAGGAATTCCATGTGAATCCATTAGTCTTCTTCCATTCCGAGTCGAGCGCTGCGCTGTCACTGGAGCTGCGTTGCACATGTGCGTGAGCGTGGGTGTAAAAACACGTACTGTGGAGGAGACGCGCTCCCCGAGAGGCTTCCCCTGCAGGAGGCGGCAAGGATGGGGAGCGCAGTGGAATGACACGTCATACTTAAAGCACTTTTTTTTTACTTTCCATTTATACAGAATGTATAAGACAAGTATTGTAATCGGTCGAAAAAATAATTTCGAGAT
>NNCF01128365.1:83381-110616 GCA_002313205.1 Laupala kohalensis
TGGTGAAAGGATGTGGAGATAGCATGGATCTGAACTCCCACCGTCGACGCACAAACGTTTGTTAGACCAAACGGCTACGCGAGGGTGTCGAGAATTCGCTTTTTCCTCGCCTCAATGGTAGAAATAAAATGAAGATTATATGGATGCTGCAGAACTGAATAAAAGAACTCACAAATTTGCCTACTTTTTTATATTTGGTTTCTTTTTCTATGACCATAAAGTAGGTAACAGAATGCTGCTGTGTGGTGACATCCTGTTTAAATCTTGTTCGTTAATTTTTCTTATGATGTTCCTTTTTTTTTTGAAGTTTCGCGGATACATTTTAGGTTGTGCAACTAAAATTTTTAAAAAAAATGTTTTTTTTATAACTGAAAAAACTCTGTAATTGAAATTAAAAAATATTTTCTCTAATTAAAAAACTGGATATCAAAAGTACTTATATTGATTCATGGTTATAATTTTTGTGTTGAAATATTATCTTTTTTTTAAACACTGTAATGGGATGTTCACCTCCAATACTCACAAAAATTGAAACAGATATTTGTTATTTCGTGACATTTTCAATCTAGAAGGTGTGATAAAAACAAAACATTATTGACACGGACACTTTTAATTTCGCGTCCATTATCTCTCGTGCAGCACTTTCACTCGCAGCAAATGTTAATTTTCCCGGGAATAAATTCAGTTGTGTTTATCACTATTGACATTTAACCGATGTTTTTTTTTTCATTTCTAGGCGATACTGGACCACTGTCACAAAATATTTGTTCACGTATCATGAGTGTGTTTTAAAACGCGTCGTCTGTCTAATACCGCGATATCACTACCGCTACGAAAAGTGGGGACGCGGACCAATTTAACGATATTACAATTGAAATTGATATTGCACGTATCGAAACACGAGCCTCTGCTTTAAGTTCATTTATTTTTAGTAGAAAACAACACACTGGAGTTGTTGCAAAAATTAATGATCTTGAATAACTACTGTTGTGTGTCCGAAATTTACAAATAATTAAATTTAGCGTAGTGGTAGTCTTTTGGATAACGATTTCTGTCTTGTATGGAAGGATGAAGCGGGCGCGCACGTTGAGTGGAAAACTCCACTTCTTACGGATGCTTGTATACATTAAAGTAACAATTAATAAGTATTAAAATTTATTATAATAAGAATTTTCTTGTAGACATGTCGTCAATACTTGTTTCCATACAGTCTTTTATGCAAAACGAACGAATTATAGTATTAAGATTCTTTTAGCGACATACTTGTTCTCTAACAGCTTACCTATACTCGCGCCGTTACATTAGTATGACTGGTTATTCTACGTACTGTGTTAAATTGAATTGATTATTAAACTCAAATATCTAGAAAGGAAAGGTACGAGTCTGATCCTCACTTCGAAATAAAAATTTACTCTTATTATATTTTAAGCGTTTGTTGCAAACAAACATTGAAGACCAGAAAAGAGAGAAATTGCGACGCATCGGATAGTGTGGTAACTTCACAATTGAAATAGAATAAAAGTTGTTGTGCGAACCGAGAAAATATTTTATTGTGTCAAAGCGAGTTTATGCTGTTTTCGGTTCTGGCTATAACTTTTATTCTATTTCAAGTAAACCGAATATACTACTATCTAGTTGTAATTTCACGTTGTTTAGAACCGGCGATCTCAAACTGATGCTCGTGAGTACTGCTGTGTGTGGTTAGACTCACAGCATAAGGATGAATGAGTAAGGACCCACTCACAAGAGAAGACTAAGAAGGGAGGTACACAACACATATGATCATTTTACAAAACAAGAATTTATTAACAAAAGCACTATTTCTTGACCACCAAATTCAGGACCCTAAACATACATAAACAGACATACAAACATTTGCATAGTTCACAATGATTGAAGTATTTCACACTGACATGTTTCTTTACAATACGGAGATAATCACGAAAAAATCAAATGAATTGTAAACTTAAGAATACAAACACAGAATAACTTCTTCAAGAAAAGTAACAAGTTTTAACGGCTGCTGTCCTAAATAGTTCCCGTGCAAGTTTTTGCAGTTAATTAAATAACCTTTTCCCAAAAGAGGTGTCTGACGTGCCCCAATTTTTAAGAAGTATTTTGGTTATTTACTGTTGTACCTAAGCTCAGGTTATATCCACCAGAATAAACAAATCTACTTTGAAGTTTGTTGTATTGCTTAATTATCAGTGATTTTTTTTTTTTTTCATTTTCATTTTGTGTTTCAACCTGGTGTCTCGACCATGTGGTCATTACGTCGGTTTTATTTTCTCATTTTTCAAGCTATCTATGTCTCTTGTTATATTTTCTCTTCATTGCCTTTCGTTTCAGTGTCCGTGTCTCGTTTTCATTTTTGTCTCCTTTGTTCGTTTCCTTTGTGTTTGTTTGGTTGGTCCTTTATTTATTGCTATGTACTGGTGTTTCTCCTTAGCCGTCAAAACTACAAGGTATTGACGCTTCTCATCCCATCCGCGAGGAGGAAGGATACTTCTCTACCATCTAGCTGTTATATTCTTTCTTTATACTCATGATACGATTGTTGCATATTCTTCGAAACTCAATGTATAATCCTTTCTCTTTAATGCAGTCTGTCCAGTTCTTATTGGTGAATACCCCTCCGGGGACTTTCATGTAGTAAGTACGTGTTTGGCAAACACGGGGCCCCGAGCTGAGTCTAGCATTACTTCCACTTACTTGTGCCATGCTCCTTCCTTTCTCTTTTCTGTCCTCCCTTGGTCATCTCTTTTTCTTTTCGATCCCGACGTTATTAGAGCTAGGGTATCTTTCGTTTCCTCATTTTTTGTCCTCAATGTTTTGATTTTTGGTTTTGAGATATGTTTTGGTGTGTTGTAATTCAGGAAGGTTTTAGTGGGTATGGTTGAGTTGTTCTGCGAGTCCCACACGCGAGGAGAGTCATGTTGGCTCTCCTTAGTGCGTAACTGCATTTTCCCTACCTGTACAGGTTTTTAGGGCTCCAATGACCTCGGTGTCGACGAGCAGTAATGTCCCACAAAAAAAATTAATGGTGCATACCCCTTGACGTTTTAGTTCGTTGATCCATCCCAGCAGTGTGATGGGAGTCGCGAACGATATAACTTCACCATAAGGTCGATAGTTCTCAGTGTCTTTGGAACTCTCCCGAAGACAGCCGCGACCCAAGCCAAAGTTTGTTGTGCGCGTTATTGCCCCACTCCACGAAGCACACTTTATTAGCATCGTCTTGCGCCAATTCCCAATTCGTAAAACTAAAGGAGCGAATAGTGAGCTCTCCGTTTGGTATTCATTGGGGACTGCGTATTATTGCCTCTTGAGGGTGAAAGGGAAAGGCATCGAGTTGGCAGCGCCCCAAGTACTTGCACAAGGCGAAGGAAGGGCTGGCCAGAATGCGTTCTCCGAAAAACCAATTACCCTGGCGCCGCTGTTTGTTCCTCTCGAAAACGATTATGTTGCGCAAATGTGCGTGATTTTCGTGATTTTCGTAGCAATATCACGCGTCCCATCGAAGACTCCGCTGCCTCTTCATCTCTGTAGTAGCTGGTGCTGCTGTGTTCTCGGTCCTTGTGACCGCAGTGATGTTTCGGATAAATATCTGGAGAATAATTAGGATTCTAGAGATGTAGAAACCTCCGCATCCAAGATCTCCGTTGAACCTCGGAATTGCCTTGGATTATCTTCGGAATTCGCAGTCCACTCAGCGTTATGTTCTCTCTCTCTCTCTTCCGGATACTTGTTGATATCGCTTTAGAAATGAGGTGGGACCTGGAAATTGTTCTCTTGGCACAAATTCTTTTAATTATTTCAGTTAACCTCTGTTGGAATTGCTATGGTATTTTGTAATACATATGTAATACTGGTGGAATAAATAATAAATAATAGCAAAAACATTTTATAACGAAGAATGCTTTTCTTCAGGGTGGTTTGTTACTGTTAAATTTCTAATAGTTTTTCAAAGTGATATTGTCAATGGAAAGGGTTTATGCAATGTTGAATTATTTGATGTAAATGGCCGGCGTGATATGTTTTTCAAGCTGAAATCACAATAAGTAGTACATATTACTCTGTTCATTTATGCTGATTTCAGGTATTTTAGTGATTTAATTCTAAATACACTAGTACATCGTTAAGTAATTAGTGAAGCCTCTTGATATAATCAGTGCTGTGTTTGATCTCAGAGCTCCGGAGTATACCTCACCGTCTGCTTGGAGGCACTTCCTGGAAGTGCATTCGCTTCGAGTGAAGCCGATTGAATCAGTAATACGACATTCTGCTACCAGAGTGC
Source organism: Laupala kohalensis (assembly GCA_002313205.1). Lineage (NCBI taxonomy): Eukaryota > Metazoa > Arthropoda > Insecta > Orthoptera > Trigonidiidae > Laupala > Laupala kohalensis. Next base: position 87,679 of record NNCF01128365.1, read on the forward strand.
GCTCGAGCGACTAATTCCTCGGATGAGAAATGAATCTTAATCGAGAAAGCACTCTGAGACAAGTGTCGGTCTCTATTCCATCGGATTACGCAGGTAAAGCTCTTACAAGGTTCCAAACGCTTATGTATAATGAAGCACATGCTGCTGCTGACATGAGTGAGATGGACTTGATTTACAGCACAAAATGTAAGTGAAAGAAAAATCGCCCGTATTCAATCTGGATCGAGTTTTTTGATTATTTCGTCATTGAATGCTGTTTTCATTTCAATACTTTTTTGGTTTCAGTCTTATAAAATACAGAAAATATTAAAAAATAGAGAACAGGGTCATGTTGATTAATCTCAGAAATCCCACTGACTATTTTTCCCTCAAGCAATCAATATATCGGTAACACTCTGGCAGTACCCGAATTTCTACCCCCTCCCCCGTTTCTCAACCCAAACGAAGAGTATGATCTTGTATTTTTACCTCCCTCGTCTTGAAAGGTCGTATTTGACTGTTTCAAAAGATTACACTATTTCACGCTATCTGTTTTCTTAGGTGTATATGTATATAAGAGATATGACCACTTACGTTTTTTAATTATACTTCTTTTAATTTTTAATTAGAGTCCGGAGATGAAATGAGTAACCGTCATAACCATAAATGATGAAGTTAATCTAATACATCTTTTTGAAGAATATGATTACTCTTGCGAGATAAATGTATGTTACATTGTGTTTAAGATTTTTTTAAATATTTCAATTGACAAATGTACTATGAAACGTTGAGGTTTTCTAAAACAATATCATTCTATCACAATTTAAATTATTGAAAAATTCCCTTAGGAACAAAACTCTTTCTTTAGTGTCCTCTACAAGCTGATACCCTTGGTTACGGTAAATTTTGCTCCGCACGCACGATACATTTTGCAGTCACTACCCAGGTTCACCAACAATTTGGTCTGCGTGGAGGGGTTAGTAGGAGTAGTTAGTAATAGATAGTTTTTTATACTGGGTGGAGGTGGATAAAGAAAGGAGGGTTTGCAGTATGAACTGACCATTATTGTGCAAAGCTTTAATTTTTTTCTGTCCCCGGCGGGAATTGAACCAGGTGACCAGACAGAATGCTAACACCTGATCCACCGAAAGTGTACTATCTGAAACTATCCATATTTGAACTTCATTATCCAAGTGCCCCTTGCTGCATGCAATTCTCTCGTTAATACCGCTGTGTACTGCAGGTTGCCTAACGCTGAGCATTTTCGTAAAAGGTAGGGGATCTGGTGGAATACTTCTGTAGATTACATTCATATTTCATCGTTACCGTATTTCTTTTCTCTCCGCATCTATGCTTCTACGACAAGTCTCACCCTTGTTCCTACTCCTTAAATTAATTCTTCAGAATATATGTCGGTCGTAGACATCATTATGCCCATATAAATCATACTTCACCTTCATTAGCGATTCTCACCCGCCCTGGAACACGTCGTTATGAGGTCGCGAGGCGTCTTCTCTCTCTTCCTGGTCGGAACTGTGGAATCTGGGGACATCCTCAATCTACTGCTCCATATATATCACTTCATGCGCGCGACCTTCCACCCACTGGGTCACGTGACCCAATTGGAAATGCGTGGAATGGTGGACGAGACGCTCCGCGGGATTCCCCTCCACTACTCTCCTCTATCCCAACTGAAGAGGAGGAGTTCTTACAAGAAATATGTGTGTGGTGAAGATAAAGATAAGAATGTTATTTGAGATTTTTTACTAGATGTCGTACGTACGTACTGTTGCTTAATAGAGTAGGATATAAGATATATTCGCTCATTATTTCATATTTAGATAAAAAAATATTGATTAAAATTTGAAAAAGAAAATGATCCAGAGTGGTGAGTTCACTCAAACTAAAACAAGAAAATAAATATATTTATTTACGTATGACCACGAGGACAATAATACACCAATTTACTCTCTGGTTATTAAAACAGTCATAATATTTGTAAGTTCCAAACGTTTTTTATTTGTTCAAATATTCTTAAAAAGCTGACACTACTTTTTATATTTTTATTTCTTTTCTATATAAAGAAGTATAGGTCAAAGGATAAGGGTTGTTTTTTGAGGAATATATTGGAGCAATATCCATAGATGTCCATTTTAGTCTCCATGACGATAAAGGGATCCATAGATCTTATGGATCATATTTTGTTCGTAGTGACTCATTCTGTGGAACAGAAATATCATTGAGATCGCTCCAATTTAATCAAAACCCATAAAGACATCAAATTCGTGTTATCGTTTTATTTTATCGTTTTCGTGTTATGTTATCCTGGCCCGGGTTTTTCTCTGGTTTTCCTTCGGGTAGAGGCGGATTTCTTATGGAGGTTCTCTAGGCTTTGTCTAGGGGCGTGTTTATTGTAACAATAAATCGTGAATTTAGTGAAAATCTTTTGATTTTTAAACACTATACTCAGAATAATCTATAGTTCGATAATAATTTGTACATGTAAAATAAATCTTTTGTGTTGCATTACAAACATATTGACATTATATATGTATTATAACTCGCAGCTAACTTTTTATCTTATCTAGGAACTTTTGCTGAAATTTTTGAATCCGCCTCTGCCTTAGGGCCCTTGGTCGGAATTGATGGGATGGTCCCTTGCTTGCTTCCGGAGAGTAAATTAGTTTATTGTCCTCCACGTGGTCATACGCAGTTTGTACTGTTTTTTTTACTATAAATTTATTATTATTGATGCGATATACCATATATAAATCTGTACCATCGATTTTGCCGTAATCGTTGGTGATGAAGGACGCGACGAATCACTAACCCAGCTCGCCATGCTTGCGCTTACGACATCGTCTTTCAGCGTATTATTACGAGCGTATTTTTATGACCCCTCGCAGCATTTACGCTCACATAAATAGCGAGGAAAACAAGAAATACGCTTTGTTTCTTCTACTGCGACGGAGATACTTCTGAGGCTCTTCGCTGACCCACCGTCGAAGGAAATCAAGGAGGAGAAGAAGGATCGAGTGCGGTTGGTGCGTCGACCTACCGCTAAGCGCGTCGCGATAAAGTCCTTCCATGCCATTAACGTCATTCGCGAGGGACATGGCACGTCGTCCTTTATTACTACGCACGCTTCATCTTCTCTCTTTATCCCTTCTGGTTTGTGTTTGTCCGGATGAGGATTCCTTTTATCTTCTCTTCTGTCCGTCCACTTTCGAGGACCCGAGGTCGTGTGAAAGGGTTTAGGGCGAATGGTTTTGTGTTCTCCCCAGCCCCCTCTTCCCCTCCTTCGGTTTTGGAGATTTATTATTTATCAGGAGGAAGCTATATCTCGTGCTCCTGTGGCGCTCTTCTGTTCTTTTCTGTGCATCGAGCGTGTGGAACGAATATTACCTTCTGAGTTGGTTTGTTGTGTTATTAACTTTATAACTTGTGGTATTTCTTTACAGCAAATAGTCGCTTTTGTGACTCATATAAATATTTATGTGGATAGAAATGGAATTCGTAGAAGTTGGCAATTCGTATTAAGCAGCCATATTGCATAATTTTCGGCGAAGTTACATGACTTGGAGTATAAGTAGGTAGAAATTAGTGATTACAAACTTTATTATTATTATTAATTATTATTAGAAACAACTAATTTCTGATTTTCTTGCTGAATTTACGGCTCCTGTCTTTGCGTTATGAAGCGGAATCCATGCATGGAGCATTATCAGATGACAAAAAAAACACATTTTTGTCAACATGAAAGTAAAATGATAAGTTTGGATCATATTTCTGGTGTGTTTTGAAGATACGAATCATTCTTTCATACCCACGATATGATATTCAATATCGACTCCGCTTTGATGTGAGACATTATTTGTCAACTGGTATCGTCATTAGAGCGATGGATGACAGTGGACGTCGTTGAGATGTTACTTGATATGTGACGTTGGCAGCAGTGGTTGGCTTCTAGGAAGCGGGCATGCATCACGTGGCCACGCGCCAAAATAGCCAGCGGTCGCCGAAATAGCGGCAGCGGTCGGTAACCGTCACCAGCGAAACACACAGTAGGCCTCACACTCTGGATCTGGGGTCATTAACTACCTCTCACGTGTCTACCTCCATTATTAACCCAAATACTTCGTTATTATAGATGTAGAGTAATAATAAAATCACTTTCTCGTACCTACATACAAAGGATTTACATTTTGACAGGAGGTACTGATAAGATAACCTCCAAGGCAATGTCTAATGTGGATGACGCTCAATTAAACATAGCTCAATTAAATGCATGACTTTTTGTTTCCTGTGGCACGCTATTGCACATATTTTAGTTAAAAATTAAAGATATTGGTGAAATAACTATTGATGAGTGCAAAGCATTTGTGTCATGCAAATTTTTGTGTATCAACATAAATAATATTAGCAGTTTATGGGCAAACGTGTTATTATAGGCAATATATACATAAAGTAGTAAATAAAGTTAGTAAGATTTGAGGACACATGGAAATTTTTAATTTCACCTTTTTCTGGACTGTAAAATAAAATATATGACGAATCATAATATCGAAGATAATATATTTATCAAAAAGAAACTAAACGAACCATGAAAAATCTAAGACTGGATTTTAAAAGATATTTTCTGTAGATTTATTGATAACGAGTGTATGTCAGTGGCGTTTATTGAATCACGAAATTGGGAAGCATGTTGATCCTTGAGCAGACCATTGACCGTTTTCATTATACCCCGTAGTTATTGGATTTGAGAGCGAATTCCATGGAGGTAATGCCTCTTGGAATTAATTACTCACAGCATTGCAGCATCTCCATCCAACTCCAACCTCAGATTTCTCGATGGTTCCTTGAGATTATTTACCGCTGGGATATCATTATTCCTCTCCTCTTGTTACTTCACGAATAGTCTTGACGAGTGATACTAAACCTTATTTGATACAGATGTATACATTTCTACGACACAAATATGAGATTTGTTTTCGAAAATGGTTAAAATTTTTAGGTTTTAATTTTTACATCGGTACTGTTTGAAACTTTAAGCTTCTTAGACAATCTAATATAATATTAAATTATAATGTATTAAACTATTATGACTATATTTCATTAGATAAAAAATAGTTTAAATACTGAAGTCTTATTATATGAAAACTTATTAAGTGTTACTTCAACTTAATTCAACCCTTCATATGGATTTGGATTTAATAATAACAAAGTCTCAAGTGTTCGTGGAAAATCTCATACTTAATGTGAGTGAAATTAATTGAAAATAAATTATATTTACCACTCTATTTGACTAAAAGCACACTACCCGCAGTTCCGTAAAGAATTTCAATTACTTTTAATTTCTTAAAACTTGCGTATCGAAATATCTAGTGTAAATTTTTGTTTCTAAAAGAATTTTATTGGTATTTGTCGTGTATCTTAGGTAAGCCTCAACATTATTTTCCTACCTCCTACTTAAATGTTAAAACTATCAATGTTTTTTTGTTTCTTTGCAGGTAAGCAATTCTCCTCCAACTGATGAATGTATGCGATGTAAGTACAGATTACTTCATCACTGACTCACTCATTATTATCATCTTGTGAATAACATATCCATTAATGAAATCTATTAAATTTGTTGAAGAACAAAATTATTATTTAAGTGTAAAAAAATTATCTTCGCTGCAAACCAAAATCGCATTTATTGTATTTTAGGAAATATGAGTTCCGTTACACACACATTTAGTTATAGTTTCGATTACTTTTTATATGAAAAAGATGGTAATATTTCTAAAAAAAAAATCAGATTGAATATATGGATGATAAAGGGAAAGTAAAGAGTCGGTATTAAATTTGATTTATATAAATGAATGACTTGCTACAGCTTGATCCCGAATTCGTGGTACGAACTTTATGGGTGGCTCACTCTAACAATCATTTATTGTACAGGTACAAGTGACGCGGTGTTGTGTGAAGCATTGTGTGGGTTCATAGGAGCTATTTTAAAGATCTTTGTTGTTTCTCATAATTCTATTCTCTCGCAGTTCTTTGTCTCATAGAAGATAGATTGCAGGAGTCCAATTAATGCGGAGGTATTGTATCGCTACACGTAGGTCTGGTGTCGTGTATTTCAAGTTTGGCGATGAAATTTCGCATTGTGAATAATATTTTTGTTCCATTGGTGTTGATTTGATGGTTGCAGTACAGTCTCGATAGTCCGACACGTTCGGTAATACGACAAGTTGACGATGAGTCACGAGAAAAACAAGAGCGTTAGCGATGAAGAATCAGGTATTTTACATCAACATCTCATGAAGTGGATATTAGAGGTTTATTTAGAGGCTGACCTGAATGATCTAGCAATAATTGATGAAGTAACAGAGTATGAGAGTGATGCGATGTAATGTGTTTAGCTGAGTTTACCCTCACCCTTGCTTTTTAGCATTGTTTTAATGGTACCCTCGATAGTCCGTAACAATTGATAATTCGACAACAGTCTGCTCCCATATCTCTTGCATTGTCAAGAGTCTACTGTATCATTAGAGATTCGATTGTGACAAATGATTTTATATAACGAGGACGAATTCTATTATATCGTTCACGAACGTTGGAGTCTGCCCAGCAATTCTTCTCTCTTCAATTTTGTATTACTGTCGCAGAATGTCGAGAAAATGAATTTTTACTAAATCAACGAGGTATTGAGTATTCAACGCGTTATTTAACGAACTTTTAATTCCATTCGCTGGAATTAATCTCACTTTTAATGAATTCAGTCGAGACGATAGAATAAAATTTAATGTAAAAGGAACGAGCTTTAAAATTAAGCCTATCTCCATATTCTGATTCTTGTCGAGAAACTGTGCATTAAAGCTTAGAAATCACAAAGGAGTTTCGTAGCGATTTGTTTGAAGTCAAAAGTAAAATAATGAGCCGCTTCTCTTTAACTTCGTATTGCTCCGAAAACAGATAACGACAAGAGAAGGAAGAATTCCCTTTGTTTCATAAAGTCTCGCTACGAGAAATGTTATTTTAAAATTCCTGGCGCGAGGTCGTTTCCTCGGTGTTTGTTTAATAGAAAAATTATAAAATTGAAATTGTTTTTGAAACTGAATTAAAATTAAATCAATTATTTTTCCGCAAAGGAAAATCAAATTCGTTCGATATCTTGTGCATACTGTTAAGGAAACAAATAATTAATTGAAATAAAACATATTAATTAAATTGAGAAAGAAAACTTCATTTTGTTTCTTTAACATGGAAAATTTAATTTTTTTCTGAAAATTATATTTGCTATTTAGTTTTTAGGGAAATTTATTTTAACATTTTCATCACCAATTAATGTGTTTTCTAGTACGTACTGATGAACTATTCAAATGAAGTCCAAGCGTTCATTATTTGAAGAAAATGAAAAAGCACCCTTGTATTTTTCGACGTCTTGATCCATTTTACTCCTTACTTTTAATTTTTTTTATTATATAATTTTGCTATTTACTTTCATGTCTTACATCTTATTGTAGTTAAATATATGAGAAACTTTCTACGGACCACACCATTTCAACCGTTTTGTGCCCCGTAGAAAGTTTTCCTTAAATATTGTGTGTAGTCGAATTGAAGGTCGTATAATGTATTTCACTATTATTCGTTGTATATGATGGTACATATTATCTTCTCAGTTTGAAGTGTGTATATGAAATTGTATGAATATTCATTATTCCCATTCTTGTTGTAGGCATCTCGGATTGTGAGTAATGTGAATGGGTTGTGTACTGAAGTTTATTTATGTTGACTAGCTAGGAAGAGAATTGTGAATGGGTTTATTTCACAAGCATATACATTAATATTCATGTATTAGTTATTTTAATTTATACATTAATATATAATAATAATACATTAATATTCATGTATTTTTCGAATTGAAGGTCGTATAATGTATTTCACTATTATTCGTTGTATATGATGGTACATATTATCTTCTCAGTTTGAAGTGTGTATATGAAATTGTATGAATATTCATTATTCCCATTCTTGTTGTAGGCATCTCGGATTGTGAGTAATGTGAATGGGTTGTGTACTGAAGTTTATTTATGTTGACTAGCTAGGAAGAGAATTGTGAATGGGTTTATTTCACAAGCATATACATTAATATTCATGTATTAGTTATTTTAATTTATACATTAATATATAATAATAATACATTAATATTCATGTATTTTTCGAATTGAAGGTCGTATAATGTATTTCACTATTATTCGTTGTATATGATGGTACATATTATCTTCTCAGTTTGAAGTGTGTATATGAAATTGTATGAATATTCATTATTCCCATTCTTGTTGTAGGCATCTCGGATTGTGAGTAATGTGAATGGGTTGTGTACTGAAGTTTATTTATGTTGACTAGCTAGGAAGAGAATTGTGAATGGGTTTATTTCACAAGCATATACATTAATATTCATGTATTAGTTATTTTAAGATCCTATCTCCGCTCGTCGTAATATGTTCGTTCCAACTGCTCAGTATCCAATATGTCTAAAATTACTTTTATCATATTTTTATAGCTGTGTATGAAAATGTGTTTTGAGGAAAATGTAGAACACTGCGATAACTATCATACTCCCATCTTTCTCTGGTCCATTGTAAGCATCTGAAGTACTTGGCTGATGAAAACTAGTTGCGTTATTTCTCTTTGCGCACCCTGAAGGGTTGCTATTTTGTTGTGCGAAGCACGCAAGCCGGACCATACCACGCAACGCTAGTGAAATAACTTCAGCCTTTGTCATAATCCGGACACGACATCCTAAGGCTTCTCACGAGAAACAATTCAACAAATTTCCTGCGCTCTAGCTTTGTAGTCGACACTATATGCTCCGCTGGTCTATGACGGTGATTTGAATTCGCTGGGGGCCGCAGTTGAGAATTCTGCAAACACTTTTGTTAACGAGGCTTCACTATATCGCTGTTAAGTGGTTTCGAGTGTAGCGACGTTGAGTTGAGAGGCAAAAGTAGGTTGAATTCAAAAGTTTTGTAAAATTCTGCTTCGTTTTGTTGAATTTTCAAAATTTATCTGAGATTATATGCTCTTAAATGCTTTCGAGACGATTTGTTCCTTCACACTTGTAGAAATATTTTTTTAAATTTAATATCTATGAAACTTTAAATACTCTTGAATATCTTTTCATTAAATAGTGTGTAACGGGATTAATAAAGGCAGCACACCACGTATCCAATCCTGAGAACTGTGAAATAGTTCTATTAAAATTTAATGAATATGTAGAATTCTAATAGAATTATGTACATCTTGTTAGAGATTGTTAGGACAGAAAAAGAATAAATATTATATTTACAATCAACATACTTTGAAAATTGTTGTCAGATGAATTCATAATATTTGTTTTTAACGATAATATAAACTACACGTTTCTGTTCTGTAGTCATGTTACGGTGTAAATTAAGATTAGTGCGTTAATTAATTTTTATCTTGCCGATGATGAGAGTAATATCAGCAGAACAAAATAAATTAATCGTTTTCTCCTCAATACTTCTGTTGAGGTATCATCTAAAGATTAGTTCATCCGAGAGTCCACATCTCTGACAGATTTTATATACTTTGAGGGGCGTACAGGGAAATAAGTTGTTAATAATTTTTTACATATGTACTTGCAATAATACCTTGAATTTCTCTGTGTTTCAAAAATTAAACTATATTTACAATCTTATTGAAACAACCTAAGTATTTTGAGAAACGGTTTCACGTCGCTTACATAAACTTGTGAACTGCAGCGAATATGTGGCGTCCCGCAACGCTCTCGTTTCTGCTCCTCTGTTGCTGGCAGCATCGACGAATGTGTTAGTGTTCTGTGCCAAGAGTGCGTCACAGTTATTTGCATGGCTGCTGCAGCGGTGTGGCGCGACTATTCGAGACTGTAAGCTGTTCACATTCTTACGTTCGCATTATCACATGCAATTTCGTGAAAAACGTTACAAGTAATTGCGAAGTATTATGTTCATACCAAATGAAAACATTTATCTGAAAACAATGAATCATATATGCCTTATGAGAACAGAATGTTTCTTAATGATGACCAAGATTTCAGGTTGAACGATATGCAGTTCGAAATAAAATCTGAAAGGAAAACACAATTTTTCCCGTTTCAATCCCTTTCGAAATAGTATTTCCGCATTCCATGAGTGAACATAAAACACATCTCAAAAGTTGTGAAGAAATTCNTTCCGCATTCCATGAGTGAACATAAAACACATCTCAAAAGTTGTGAAGAAATTCGTATATAAATTATTATTTTTCGAAAGTCATATTTAAAACTAGCTGAAGACCCAGCGTTGCTCGGTCATTTTTATAAAATAGATGAGAAATGCTTTAGTTTATTATCGGATCTTAATAGGAATTTAAACAGAGGAATAACAGATTTCATTGTGTTTCGAAGAATCGATTAACAAACGATGATTGAAACAGTTGGCGAATACGTCTGTTTATTAAATAAATAATTAAAAACTTACGATATTTTATGGACAGACACTGAAAAACTATCTGGTTTATACAATGCAATATTATCGCATGTTGGTATTTCTGCTTTTTTATAAACATATTTTGTGATTATATTTCTGTTTATATCATGTTAATTTGTCCTGTTGTTATGTTATTGTTATAATATGTTATTAAATGATCACCTGACGACGACGTTAATCTACGTCGAAACGTAGTGAAGTCTTCACAGAAAATAAAAGTATTTTTCGTCCATAAGAGGTCGTAAGTTTTTAATTATTTTCGTCTGTTTATTTCCCATCTTCTGTCTGCACATCGTCTTTTGGTGCTGATGTATCTTCGTTACCTACACATATCTGCCGAATACTTACGAGTTGGTGTAAACTTGATTGCCACATTCCTGTGCACTACTACTCCGGTGCATGTTTTTTTAATCTTTTTTGTTTATAATAGTTTATATCTAACTGTACACAACCTGGTACGGTTGTATTCCTTAATTCTACAGCCCCATCCTGTCCCGGGTTTTTATCCGGTTTTCTCAGGATAGTGGTGGATTTCTCAGGATAGTGGTGGATAACAGTACGTATTTATTAAATAATTTCTTTTAAAAATATTAAATTCGCCACTTCCCATAGACCTGTGATAATAATTGATGGGATGGTCCCTTGCATTTTTGGGGAGAGTAACTTAGTTTATTATCCCCCAAGCGGTCATACGCAATTTGCAACTACTTTATTAACAACGAATTATATTTATTTATTTAAATCATGAGTAAGCTCCATGGTCAGCAGTGGGATTTGGTTCGGTTCACATGTTTTGTAAAGCAACCAAGCTTTTAATTTTCCCTCTGCGAGTTTAATGTTTCAGCAATAATTACCATACTTTGCGCTGCTATTACAAGAATCGTTTAGAAGATTCCTCCAAAATGTTAGATCAATTCATCCAGTCCTTTTTTAGAGGTTCTCTTTTAAACCCAGTTTTACGAGTATAGATTCCACTTGAGCTGTATTACTATGTAGTGCAGGTCGAGGAAGTAGAGCTTTTAAGCGTCAGCTTTCGCTGGCTCATTGATTCGATGCCCTGTGATGGACTGAAGTGGCTATAAAAGTTGAGAGAAGTGAGCTGTCTATTGCGCTCTTCACTTCACTATTCGCACAGATGGGCTCTTAGGAAGAGTTTTATCTCTCTAAAGAATCAGCTGCTGTATCTCCTACACCAGGGTTCGAGGGTTGCTATAGTTGAATTAAAACTAGATAGGTACTGGAACATTGGCCTAATGGGGTTACGACTGTAAACGGCATTTTCACTTCGTAATTTGCCTCTTAACACTGTTTCAACTACTAACTTGATTCAGCACGTGTTGGGTTAGGTCAGGGAAATTATCTTTCCCTGCGTACTAATCCTCATTTTACTGCGTCCGGTTTTGTTATGGCGAAAATTTAGAACGTAATTTTTCGTTTGTGAATGGAACGAGCCTTGAAAAACTATTTAAGTTAGGTTTCACGGCAAGCGACATTGAGGCTGGTGAACGGTATTGAGTTGAGAGAGGCGTGAAAACTTTGGTTTTCGCATAGACTGTTTTCTTTTTTTACTTACTTAAACACATTTTAATCTGTGGCATTACAATTGACAATTTATTGTCAGTCTAACTGTCTTCATGTTGGTACACACGTTGTACACACAGTGTAGCCAACGCTTTAACTTCCATAAGGGTAATGGTACGTGTACTTCGCGTTATATTGGCAGGACATTCGAATTTCTTTAAATTTAAGTCTATCGCCAACATCGGCCTTATGGGTATCTCAATACACTTGCTCTAGTGTCGTTCTTCTGTGCTTTTAGCTTCGAGAGTGTGGAACGAATATTACATCGTGTCTTCCTTTGTTGTTTTATTAACTTGTATATTTGTACAGTCAGTAATTGCTTTTGTTGCTACTCTTATTATGTATTCGTATAATACTTTTATTCGTTAAAGTTGGCAATTCGTGTTTTGTAGCGTTATTTTCGGTAAAAAGTTAGATGAGTATTTTCTGGAGCACCTTTTACCTTGGATACTAATTCGTTAGTACATGTACATGTTTTCAGTCCACGTTCAACATCATACATAATTTTCCATCTGATTGAATTTACAGAAGAACACGTTTCATGTCAGCCTGCGAGTTCTCCCCTGGTTACACGACATCATCGAATTTACCGTTGAACCCTCGCTAATAAATTCTGGCCAACCGCTGCGTACGTCATGTCCACGTATGCTGGTGTAGAGTGATGTGTCATGAGTCTGTGTTTGCAGACCACGTCATGTGCGCCAACTCCAAAACAGTAGCTCTACGCCATGTCACACACGCCAAGAGCTGCGCTGTTGATTGGAGACAGTAGAAGGACGGAGGACGTCTCATGATGATTCGGGAATATATCCCTGGTGAACGGGTATCATTTTATTTAAAATTGCTCGCCTCCTTAACATCCACATATTTTTAATTGTAATATATGTAAATGGGATATGTAGCGTGCTGTTGAAACTTATCTACATCAGCGATAGGAGGTTGGAATTGGGAGGTAACCTATTAGGTGAGCCGATTAGCTGGGTTTCCCAACAACTTGACCCACGTGGAGGTATTAGTAGAAGTAGATAGTAAGAGGTATTGAAACTAGGAGCAGTAGGAGGTGGATAGAAGAAGGAGGGTTCGCTTGTCATGACTATTGTTTTTAATTTTACTTCTCAGCTATTGTTATGTATACTTATGAGTGTTTCATTCATCGAGCACCGTTGGGAACCACGGAAAACCGACGGTGAGGGCAAACGCGCTAAGCATGAGAAGAAAATACATGATTTAGGCGAAAATACTTCGAAAAAGTCAGTGTTTCATTGTTAAAAGTAATCAGAGGAAAGATGCCAAGATATGTTCTGATTTCTTTAGCACCATTACCAAGGTTATAAGCACATAATTTTTAGTTAGTATAAGACTCATAATGTTTGCAACTCGAGAAGAAAAATTGGAGGCCAAGAGTTTGATTTAACATAATTTGACAAAAACGCAATAATCAAATAAGATAGTAAATTTTAGACCCAACCCGACAATAGAGAATGGTTGATTTAGTAATGGTCCGCAGAATTTGAAAGCATAATGGCTAGTAAATAAACAAAACCCAGTAACAAATTTTTTTGATCCATCTCATGGACATTTAATGTATTCGTGATTTGGAAATCAACTGCAAACAATTTTACTATTGCAAGTAAAAAAGAGTAACTTGAAGCAGATAATTACGAACGAAAATATTACAAGTACAAGAAAATATTATAAGGTACATTCATGATTAGCATCAGTATTCATACCCCTGATACCCATAGCCCATTTCTACTAAACATATCCTTGCTTTCATCTGGATGCTTCTATATTTTGGACCAATTTAAATTAAATATGTCTGTCATGTACGACTTGTAGGTCCTGAGATATTGGGATAACAGTGAACGTGTTTCGAAATTAAAACACTCTGAAAAAGCCGGGCATCATATTTTCGTGATGCCATATTTTCGAGGAAGTGATTTCGTGACATGGAAGAGTAGTTGCCTAGTTGGAAACTAAGCAGACTGAATGTAGAGGAGTTACAAATAATGGAGAACAGACCCCGAACGAAAATATCAGCTCTACAGGAAGAAATGGAAGGATTCTACTTAAGGAAGTTCGTGATTAAATCCGATTCCTGAATAAACGTCTAAGATAATACATGCAAACTGTAAAAATAGTCTCTAAAAACTATAAAGCTTCGAACGTATTGCGTTATTTTGGTTTCGTTTTTCGCGAAGAAACTTTCTATCATTAGTAGATTTAGAAATTGTGTTGTTTCTATTCACAGATGTGATTGGTATGGAATAAAGAATAGGTAAGATTTGTAATGGAAACGTGTATATATTAAATTATTGTATTAGTGTCGAGTTCTATTTACAATCTGTTGTTTCGTTATGTGATTCATTAGAAGAACGAAGGACCTGAGAGGGAGCCTTGCGGAACTCCAAAAATGATTGATATTTTGTTCCGAGAAGTAACGCTACTGTACTTGTTCGTTACCTATTCCCTTCGCTTTGTGACGATGTGGTTGGACTCGCAAGTTCGACTTCACGCTTTTAACGTTTCTTCTTCCAAAATACTCTCTCCGTCACCCGCCTGACGCCCCCGCACTGCGTTGGCAAGAGTTAGTGAGACACGCGGAAGAAGGCGTTCGGTGCACGATGGGGACCAAAGTGCAGTGGCTCTGTTTTGTTTCATTTTGGTCGCTTCTAATTTTACTTCGCTCCTTAGAGTTTACATTGCTTCATGCAAATGGGAAACGTTCCGACGAAGTTTTATGAGAACGGGACACTAAAGCAATTAAAAATGAAATTAAATGTTTATATATGAAGATGAAGAAAAGTCTGAATAATTATACTAACACTAAGGAGAATTTATAGCGGTGTAGTTAGAAATAGGATATCGTGGATTAATAAGATTCGATGCCATATTTTGTAGGATTTTGGTTCTGAAATTATGTTGATTAATTTAAATGGGAGTGGTTCAGATAATAATAAAAATATTTGTATATTTACTATTTATTTATGATTCAAACTTTTTGGAAAATTTTAGTTGTTTTAGTGAGTGGAGGAGAAATTGTTGACAAAATCTTTGTTAAAAAGAAATAGAGAAAAAGATTCATTGCTGATTGTGTTATTTTGTAGTTTAGTTTACTTAGGCAATCTTGAGTGCATCACTAGTTTCAAAAGTTGATGCTATTGTTCAAAAATGTGTTGTATTTAATTTTTACTATTATGAATCCAGCGTAAAACGTAATTCAATATTAGGTTTTCCGTTTAAATTACGTGTCATTGAATAATATTAACAAGTAATAACTGTACGATACTTCAAAAATCTAACATATATCTGCAATTTATGTTTCGAAATGACTCAGTATAATTTGACGCAAATAGTGGAGTACTGATTTTTTAAGGTGGAAACGCGATATACCATTGTCTAATTTGCGGAAATAATGACTAGACAAAGTAAACCATTCGAGAACGCTACGACTCCAAATTGCTGATAGATTAGAATTCGAGCGAACTCGTGTTATTTTGCAGGAATATATTTGCCAAAACTGAATTTACAAGGAAAAAATCTATTTATGCAATCAAATTTCATTCATTTTTTTAATTTTAGAAATAGTTCAAGCATTTTGGAATAGATGCAGATCCATATAGCTGGGATGCGTGTGAGGTTATACCTCAGCCGAGAAGTGTCAGAGACCAAAGAACGAACGATTGAATAGAGACAGAGACTGAAAGGAGATGAGAGGAAGATTGCTGGACGGAGAGCGATGGATCGCTCGAGAGACACCATTATCTACTTTCGACCGTCGCCACGAACACTACGTAACACGTTACGTCACTACTCTCGCATCACTGTCACGCTACCTTTATGACGTACGAATGTTAAATGGTAGAATTTGGGTTAAAATGAACGTTAAAAAGAAAATGAATGCTAAGCTATTTTTGTTTTAAAAAATGTTAAGAGCTTTTTCATTTCTTAATTTGAGAAGAAGGAATATGAAATACATGGGAAACATATTTGACATATCCTTACTTCATGGACTGGCGTGATTTTCAATTTACTTTTATTCAAATTTGACTACTTTAAAAATGGGATACAAACTGCCTCTAAGCCGGAAGTATAAGGGAGCGAGTGTATATGTCAAATAATTTAGATGTAAATTCATCAATAATTTAGTTATTATTACGTTCATTGCATTAAATGAATATATACATTTTTGTTTGATGGAAAAAGTGTGTACAAAATGATAAAAACGTAATGAATAACTCGCATAACCATAGTAACAATAACCAGAATGAAAAATTATATTTTTTCTCCAGACTTACACAGTACTCCATGCACCAAAATGTCTGAATTCAAAAAATATGATTTGTCCTTGTTTCTCAGTTATTATAAAAAAAATAATCAGCATTTAATGTGGATCACAAATTAATAGACAACGGAAACCTTCGGGTAACTTGGCAATTTTGTTTCATCACAATATTTTGAAACTGTGGATCTGGTAAGTTTTTTTGTGTCGATGATGAGTAATACTCGAAATACGTAAATTATCTCGTAAGGAAATGTGTATGATGTCATTGATTTACTCCCACGATTTTTTTAGTTAAAAAAAACAACAACAACGAAGAGTCGATATGGCACGAATGTTTTATCTGCTGAAGCAAACATAAAGCTTTGTATCCTGTAAATTTCAAATTGTGAATTGACGTTTCTTGTAATTCGCTGGTTTGGAATTTGTTGTTCCAATAATTGAATTTCACAAATGAATATGTTAATTTTTTTTCGTTTGAATACGATCCATTTATTTAGAAAATGTTCAATGACTAATGCTATATTCATGTGCCGTTGCACGACCCCTGCGGCACTCCCTCTGTGTAAACACGAATAAGCTTTCGACGTCACTCCTCTCCCACATGACGTCTGTGGGGTGACTAACCCGTGAGTCTCGAGTGTCTCCGTCAGACCACGCATGCACGCACGCACGGCATGTGTGTGTCAGTGTGTGTGTTTGACGGGAGCCTTCGCTGGTCGTCTGGTCGTCCCCGCGGCAACGCGACGCCCTCGACTCCTCCCCTTCATCCTTCCCTCCCTCCTCTCCTTTACTCACCCACTGTTCCACCAAGTGGTGGCAATTCGCACCCCCCCCCACCTCTCTTGTGATCTCTGATCGCCCACTCCGCTGTTCACGCCATCTCTTGGCAACAGACCAGTACTCGCACAGTGGGTGCAACCAAGGTAAACGAGTGGTCAAAAAAGTTAAATGAAATGATATGCTTTAATAAGAAATAATATATGGCTTTGAACGCGAGTTAAATTGCTTCTATTCCTCTGAATGCTCCGGTGTCTATTTAAGGGGAACGGTTTGACAGTGATTCTGAAGTTGAAATGCAACTAGTGGTTATTTCTATTTCCCGATCACGAGAGTAGATGTTGAAGAGCAAAGAAACCCTAGATGAGAAGATTGATACAAATGTTACATTGCTTTTCTGTAATTAGACAAATAAGTAGACCACACTTGCTGGCAACTTCATTATGAATAAAAAAAGATGAGAATTTTTTTTCGAAATAGAGAAGAACCAAGATTGTTTCTAAACATTTTGTTGTTCGGATTCATGTCATATGTGTGTTCAAATTTTTGATTTTATGCTCAGTATTTAATATACTTACTTATATATTTCAAATAACTTTGAATATTCAGATTATCATAGTTGGTCAATTGATTGCGTCTTCCAAGTGATCTTGTCTTCCAATAAGTCTCGCATAAACGTTAGTGGTAGTAGCCGATATCTTGTGAAAAACGACATCCCTACTACGAGGATAGCAAGAAATAATGATTCGACTCTATAGTGTATGGGTGATGAACGATCTCCTAATACGTCCAAAAATAGTATACATGTAAATAATTAAGTTTTTTCTATCAATCCTCTGCATTGAAATATCACAGAATTGACATTCCTGTTTGAAAGATTGTACATTTCTTTCTTTCTGAATGATGAAGGTTGATTATCAACAAGTTCCAGTGGAATCCGTCCACCTAACTGCATTAGCGTCGATTATCAAATATTTGTGTATAACGCGCCTTAAGTGAAGTTATGAATGTTTCATCAAACCATTATTTATTATGTACGCCAATGATAATGAATAGTAATGAAAATGTGATGTTAAATTTGGGTAATATTGCTTAGTTTTGGAATAAATTTTGACACTCATTATGTGTGTTCGTACCCACTGTGTGGTGTATGAGTGCGAAGGCGTCTGCCGGTGACTGAGGAGGGTTTATGGCTGGTTGGCGTCGCAGCGCAGCGCTCCCTGCTGACGCTTACGGAGGTATTCGCGGCGTAACCATACACGCCTTGCTATTGGCGAAGAGCGCACTGCACGCCACCTAGGAACCAATGACGGACGCTCTGGCAAATACGGAGGAACATAAGCACCCGATGGGAGTGAAGAGGAAGATAATGCATACTCTTTTTTTTCTTTTCGTGTGTCTATACGTGGATAAGTGATGTGGTAACTAAGGCCAGGTGTTAATGGTGAAAAATCGGGAATCGAACCCAAGAACTCTGGCTTCGATCGCAAGGTCATTGACCACTAAACCATTTCCATCCATTCCTTGTACAGATGTAGATGGTGAACGGGAGGTATATTTCTTAAATTTTACATTCGAGTTCATACTAGCATTTTTCGAGCTGTTAAATTGTTCTGAAAAATTAATGCATAACTTCTCTATCTACCTTTAAGCGAAATCGTTTTATTTAACCGGTTATAAATTTCATTATTTATTTTTTATATGCTTATCTAATAAATCTGGGTTTGCACAGTTAAATTAAAGAAAAAGAGTAGAGGAAAATGCAATGGTAAAACATCACTACTCGAAATATCTATTTAATTTGGAAAGTAGCTATCTGCGTGCATTTAATACATTTAATAAATAAAAATATACCTGTTGGTTTAACTATGCTTGACGTGACTCTCCTATAAATAAAATAAACTATCCTAATGTATTTTCGTTCAACAGTTCTTGTACAGGTAATTATCACAGCTTTTCACATAGAAGTTCACATCGCTGAAAGAGTGAAACATTTTACAAATATGTGTTGGAACTACGCTGTCCAAGTTATCTTCACCCAGGAACCATTTTTAATTCAATTTCGATAGATCGGATCGACGTGGAACGGAGTTTGGTTAAATATCGACAGACGAATAAAACTAATGGTCTTATTTATTTATTTATTTGTATCGTGATATTTTGATTCTCATCAATAAATATATATTATTTTAAGCAGGAAAATTTGGTATATTTCCTTATTTAAAAAAAAGTATTTATAATATTTAATATAGTAATAAAATGTTTTCATATTCTAATGTATGACGGTGCACTTTTGAATACAATTTTCTAATTTCTCTTCCCGGACATACCAAGTCAAATATTAATTCTGACACTATAGACTTAAAACATTTGATGATGTGTCCCCCAACATTTGATAAAAATTAGATTTTAAATGTACTGTCACTCATGGGTCGTAAAAAGTCTTTCGCGGGCCGCCAATTTAACAGCGATGTGTTAGAACGTTAACCCTTTTATCATCGATCGCGTTGTCTCCGTAGAAGTATGTTAAGTAGAGGATGGACACGTTCGCAGAGACAATTTTTACTTCGAGAAGCTTCGCGATAAATTTCTTGAGTCGGGTATCCTCTCTTCCTTTAAACCCTAAAGCGCCGTCTGGATTTATTGTACAACCTGCGAAAGACCGATAAAGCAGATAGATTGAAAATCAAAGAGCAAGTCATTGAAAAGGAAAATTTATCTTTGAAAACGTTCGGACGCTAAATTACTTTTGTTTGACCTCCTTTCTGGACGACTGCGTCCATTTGGGAATCTGAATAGAAATGCGATTTAGCAAGAAGAGTACTGGTTCCCTGCATCCAAATAGAGAGGATTTTGGCATAAAAATTTCCTGCTACTAGTTTGTTTTATTTAAAAAATAATTGCTTAACAATACCAAAATTATAAATTTATTCTGTCAGTAACATTAATGTATTAAATAGTGAAATTTGATTTTTAGTTATAAGAAGCTTGGTTCAAATCCAAAAGAAATGTGTGGAAATGTGTGTAAAGTAAAGTGCATTAGTCACACTTCGTATAGAAGAGACTGTTAAAAAAATTACTTCGCGGTGTTATGGGGGGATTGACAAAATTTAACGGTACGAGATGGGGACCGAGGGTATTTTAGAAAGTGTGACGTTACATATGGTATATCAAATGTCTGAATATAGTGTGGTTAAGAATAATTAATTATATTTTCATGCGATACAGTTTGGAAGTGGGAAGGAAGCAGAAGTTGGTTCGAGTAAGGTCGGATATCCATTAGAGAGAGAGAGTGATTGAGATGGGTTGTCAGTGACTGTGACCTCCGATGATATGCCCCAAGGGAGCATTACTTGTACTCCGCGTGCCTTAATTAATCACGCGGATGACAGTGGAGTGGCAGACCCTGGAGTCTGGTATACATGGATGATCCCTTCTGAACTTCGAGATGCTCTGAGACATTTATGGGTTATAACAATGTGAAATATGTTTATTGCCATCGCAGCAACTATATAGATGAGGATTGCGAATTGCATTACTGGTATAGATGTTGGAAGACACCATTTCACATTCTATACCACGAGGAAATAGTTGTGGACACGTGCTTTTCTTAACAGATAATTTTATCATGACGAAATTTGGCTTTAAAAAATTAGCTTCGACAAACTCACGATCCTTTGGTTTTCTTTTAAGTCAAATAATGTAATTCTGTAACATGAGCACAAATTTCTAAATCCCGGCTGAATATCGTTTAGTTCGCTACGCGATGAATCGTCCCGCGCCCTCCCACGCAACAGTTCGTTGAGGTAAAGGACGCTGCAACTAATTTTTCTATAGTAGTATTGTAAACAAGAAATGTACGTGTGGTGTGCTATTGAACCATATTTACATGGAGCGGTAGGATGTTGGTGGTAGGGGCAATTGTTTGAAGATGGACAGCTTGGCTAGGTTTACCAACAATTTGGTCCGCGTGAAAATTTTAAGAGTGGTTACTTACGGTTAGAGTTATTGATACTAGGACTAGTAGGAGGTGGATAGAAGGAGGAGGGGTTCGCTTTTCAGTAGTCACAGTTATATATGAACTGAGACATTAATGTGAATAGCTACAAATTTTTGTCTGATCCCCACCGGGAATTGATCTCAGAGTGACGAGGTGGCGAGCAAGTATGCTAACCCCTTAGCCTCCGGAGAGGCTAAGACTATTTACTTCATAATAATGTCTTTTATTATTCTCTTATTATTTATTCATCTTTTATGCAGAGGACATTTTTCATTACGAGATGCTCTGTAGTCATTACTCTTCAGTCTTTTCTATTCTTGTTTTTTCTTTTCTATCATCTATATTTTATTCAAATCCTTATGCTGCCTAATTCCATAATGTACTAATGAAATAATTCGTTAATTCTTCTTTTTTTCTATCAACTTCAGCACATTTTTTATTATTGTCATAATAAATATCTGATAAATTTGGGTGTATACGTTCAGACTGACGAAGGGGTGCCGGTTCGATTTCAACTCAAAATTTGTTCAAAAATTATAAAATATTTTATTGTTTGGAACTTGTACGACGGCTTTTGTGCGTTAATAGAGACTTGTATTTTGAAGCAAAAGGGTGTGTGTGTGTGTTCTTGTAATCTTGATAGTTCATTCTTCCCTCTTTGGTGGATATGAAAGAGGGAGAAGCTGTTCATGATGTTGGGATTCTTCCGCAAACATCCGGTGTGTGTCGCCAGACGCTCTTCAACTTCGGGTTGTCGTTCTCTGGAACATCCCTTTGGTACGAGAAAACTCTCAGAACCAAAGTATTGGAAATGTTATCGCGTTTATAGTTTTCGAGCATAATTTTCCGGCGTCGTCCAGGGTTTTGAAAGAAACGAAAAACATAATTACTAGACATTCTAATATTAAAACACCTGTCAACAGGTCTAAATATTTTTAGCTCATTTTCCCAACGTTACTCCGGGTTCTCATAAAATATTTTGCATTCATTTGTTGGTTGCCATATTTATTTACTTTGAAACTGTTAGTTTTGTAAATAGAAAAATTAAAAACCACGACGATTAAATACCTACAAATATTTTACACGCAGTTTTCAGAGTCGTATTTTAATGCGCACATACGAATTATTTTAAAATCCATGCAGCAGAAAGGAATACAACAAACAAAAATTATAAACAAAGATTAATAAACAAAGCGTATAATTAAGACCTGTGAATTCCTTTGTTTTCGTCTCACTTTTAGGTTATGTACTTGAAAAAAATATTCTTCAAAGACTTTATAAAATATTTCTTCTACGATTGTCATGTGAGGGAAAATTCTCATCTACTGATTGGCAGACAATTTTAATTGTTTTTCTGCTCTTGTACTTCATCAACAAGAGAGTAAGAGACGTTCCAAATAAGATTTGCTTGTTCTAGAATTACTTTTACTCACAAAATATTCAATCTGATAATTTTAGCTTTGGGCAAAAATACGTTTAAATAAAAATTATTGTAACATATATCACTTCCTAAAACGTTTTGTTAATATCCATTTTAGGTTCGTGTGAATCTAACAGGAAAAATAAGTTATTTCGAAGTTTATCCAATTATGAAATGGGTTTTGTAATAGCAAAATAAAGTTCAGTATATTATCAGTAGAAATTCAGTATCATTCGGGAATCGTTCTATATAATTCCCTGTCCAAGAATATAAAAGATATTATGAAATTGAATCTCTTCAAATCCGCGGTTAAAAACTACCTCCTGCACCAGTGCTTCTACACTGTAAAAGAATTTATTGATTTTAATAAAAGTTAAAT
>NNCF01128365.1:110665-130139 GCA_002313205.1 Laupala kohalensis
ATTTCAAAAACTATTTTCTTGCATAATTGTGTTGTCTTATGGCTCATATTAATTTAGTTTTATGTGTACTCAACTTTGGAACGGTTGTTTACATTAATTCTGTAGCCCCATCCTGGCCCGGGTTTTGGTCCGGTTTCCTTCGGGTAGAGGTGGATTTATCACACAGGTTCTCTAGGCTTTGTCTAGGGGCGTGTTTATTGTAACAATAAATCGTGAATTTAGTGTTTTTTTGAACTCTTATGATTTTTAAACACTATACTCAGAATAATCTATAATTCGATAATAACTTGTAGATGTAAAATACATTTTTTGTGTTAAATTACAAACATATTGACATTCTATTAGTATTATAACTCGTAGCTAACTTTTTATCTTATCTAGGAATTTTTGCTGAAATTTTTGAATCCGCCTCTGCCTTAGGACCCTTGATCGGAATAGATGGGATGGTTCTTTGCTTGCTTCCGTAGAGTAAATTAGTTTATTGTCCTCCACGTGGTCATACGCAGTTTGTACGGTTTTTTGACAATAAATTTATAAAATTTAGAATTATAATTATCAACAAAAAATTTAATACATATGTTTTAATTTCTCGTTTTTCCTTTTCATCCTCTAATAACATTTTCATTCTCTGCCTCTGTTTCCGCCGGTATACTCGTTCTTAGCCAGGTGTCGTGTCTTGTATCATGTACCGTTACTTATATTGTTCCAGTTTCAGCTACATATTGTGCAAAAGCTAGATATAATATCTTCCTTTTAACATTCGCGAATACAAGTATGGAGAGAGAAGAAAAGTCGTCAGAAAACTCGTTTTTATTCTCTTTTAAGAAACCGGCGAATAATGTTTGTGAGTTTGTTGTGATGTGCCCTTGAAGATGCGACTTTTTACAACCTGGATACACAAAATGTTTAGTGTTTACCATTCGTCTGTCCGTAAGAGTGGCTTCTATACCTTTCACAAAATCCATCGATGAGATAATTCTCATCTTTTAAGATTTTTTTTTTGTTTTAACGACGATCTCGTTAATTCGATGTATTTGAAGTAGTAATAGGAATTGATCGTTCATTGGTGTATTTATTGATTTGAAAAATAATTTATGAATTCGGTGTGCGAAGTATGAAGTCATAAAATGTTGAAGTTTTGCCATGAATGACAAATAAAATACAATTATGGATAATAAAATGGCATTTTTCCAATCTCCCACCCCGGACATGTCATTCAGAATTAATTGCCAAAATTCCCGTCGGTTCCTCGACTTCGCTAAGTCAGCTACGCGCGTTTCATATGTCTCCTGATATCATCGTGAGATTTTCAAAATAGCATTTTATTTTCATACAAACATTATCATTGAATACATTGTTTCCCAAAATTTTAGATGGCGAAATTATTTTCTAAGAATAAATACATAATAATATTTGTTAGGCGATAGAATTTGACCGGGCTTTGCCTCAATAACAAATGCAGCTCTTATAATAAACCCCAGCTTCATTATATCCGCCTCTGCCTTAGGACGCTGCCTTAGGGAATTGATGGGATGGTCCCTTGTTTGCTTCCGCAGAGTAAATTAGTTTATTGTCCTCCATGTGGTCATACGCAGTTTGTAACTGCTTTTCTGAGAATAAATTTATAACTGGTACATATCCGTTGGCGTGACTGAATTGCGATAAAATAATAATATACATCAACAGAGTTTTCAATAAAGCTAGCGACAAGTATAACTCTAAAAACGAATAAGAAAAATAAAGTATTATTATAAGTTAAAGGTTATCAACCATGTTGGTATTCAAGGTGTACTATCGTTGTTTTTATTGTGTGCTTTGTATATTATCCCCACTATTACAGCTCTGAAGATGGAGCCACAAATGTTCCGAAACGTCAGCTACTACCAATCGTTTGTTTTGTTTGCCAACTCGTGATAAAACCTATTCTTGAAAAGTATTATTGAAGAAATTTTTATTAAGAATTAAATTTCCTAAGTATTGCATTTAAAGTTTCCTTTATTCATTACTTTTTCCACGTGTGATCACTTGTTACCACTTAATAATTTTCTTTTGTATGTAAGTCTTACAACTCGATTTACAAATTTTATTGTGAGTAAATGGTTACTTTTTAATTTATGTCTTTTGGCAAAAGGAGGTTCAGGGCATGACGCCTTCAGGCTCTTCCACCGTTGTACTTGGGAGAGGGAATGGGGCAGGAGCGGTGTTGGGTTGCCGGAGTACCGGTATTTGTCTGGAGCAGGTGAGGGAAAATCCCAGTTGAAAACCTCACGTAGTTTGAACCGAGCAAGGTATGAACCCACGCTCTACCGGTCAGCGGGATCGTGGAAGGGAAGACGCCACCACCGCTAGCGGCGTTTATCATCAACATATTATGAATATCTGTTATCGAATACAAATGAAATTCCATTAGTTAATCAACAGAATGTTTAATAGAATTCGTGGGAGGTTGTGGATCGCTGCCAGAGACGCATCTGGCCAATGGATCTATTTCCGCACCATCTGCTCCATGATCATTCTTAATTTAATGTCTGGAGGCCATTGCCTCGACCACGCGACGAATATCTCTGATGCTCAACTGTTTATAGACACGACTTCGAAAAATATTTGTGCTACACTTGAACCCCCGTGTGCGTTCCTCTAGCCAAGTGTCGCCTCTGGAGCTTTAGTTCAGATGTGTTTGATGTGCGTAGTGATGAGGGAATTGGTCTCTGAACATTTTGTAGCGCTGACGTACTGAAGTCGTTAAGAACGACGCGAATTTAAATCACTTCAAAATGAATTTTTAGTGCAGTGGATCTGTGACTATTGAATTAACTATTTTGTGGCTAATGGTTCACAACACACGTTACGAATTAACATTCTTGATTTTTATTCCAGGGGTATAATTTACGCTTAAGGGCAAATATTAATGTAATATTGTATGTTATTGTTTTACTTATTATTATAAGGCGTATACATGGATTGGTGAAAGAACACACCCGATCTAATAAATATTATGTCGCAATCTTTCAAAATTACAAAAAAACATTGAGTCATCTTTGAATATTATAATAATAAATTTTTTTTTAGAAATAAGGTTTTGAGAAGTGCGATTCTGTCTCCTTCTGACATCGAACGTTTAAATGAATTTCAACGGAAACGTTTTCTCAATGTAACATAGGAAACAAGATTTACAGAAAATTTAGGGAATGATTTTGATATAAACGTATTTTTCAGATTATTTTTCTACTTTACATTTATTTATTTAATTTCTATGACTTTCTGTAATAACCAGGTAACTGCATTTTTTAAAAAAGAAAGGTGATTATCTGTCACAAATGTTTTTGTTTTGCTAAATTTCATCCGTATGAGTCTAAACGATTTAAAAATGTGCTATCGTCTCGAAATGAGCAGAGAAAATTCACGAGCAGACTGTGTTAAAAAGCAATAAAACCAATTAAGTGCGCGTTACTCCAATACAAAATTTACTTTAGAAACAAGTTACTTGCGTATATATGAGTTCATATGAAGAATTTAGATAAATAGGGTGAACTAATAAAAACTCAGCGATTTAAGGTAACCATTTTTTCCTCTTTTTTCATGGCAAAAAATATTATTTTGTAAGTTCCTTTCTGTAAAAACAGTTTTTCGTCTTAGCTACGAAATATTGCAAAAACACATTATGTCAAAGTTTAAAGTCTGTGATATAACACAAACACATTTTGGGAACTTAAAACAGCCGTTATTAAAAAGGAAAAAGTACCTGGTTATTACTGGAAGCCACATATTTTATTTTTTCTGTTCTTAGTTTTCGCTTTTTTTCCCCTTTCGTTTCCGATAATAGTTTTATCGCTAAATGTGCGTGTCATAGTCGGTGTGTCGCGATGGAACCCAATCCGTAAATTGTAACACGAATTGTAAGAGTACGTTACAGATTAGAGGAAGAAAAAATGAATAGAGTGAAGAATTTTTATTTTCGATCTCATAAAATAGAATCACATTGAATTTTTATTCCTCGCAGTCATCTGATTGTAACGTCACAAGAAAAAAAGACTGTGAAATAATGCAACTGACAATGGTAAACGTAACGAATGTAGTTTGAATCAGCCAATCCTAATTTCCGTGGAGGTTGTGATGTATGTGATTTAACTCTGATGCAGATACGAAATATACCAAAACATTGGCGTACATTCACCTTAACGAGAAATATCCACGACCCACAAATTATTATATTTTCTGAAGTTAATGTTTTGTTAATCATTTTGTAAGTAGTTTTGTTAATTTTTTTGTGATAAAATGTCATTCAAATATTAATTCTAGAAAGGTAGCAATAGTATAATGGTGGATAATTTTAAAGAGAGGTGACGCCGAATGTTCCTGTGATGAATTCTCCGCTGTTTGTGCGTACGAATCGACCGCCGCATACGCTCCCCAGAAGAAAGATCGCGCTAACGTTCACCAAAGCGGCCGTTTTCGTTTCGCAGCGCGTTTCGAGAAAGCTCTCGACGACACTCTATGAGTCATTCATGCGCGAAGAAGTGCTGCTATATGCTGCCTCAGAAAGTCCCCATGGATGTATTTCCATTCTAAAGCTTTATGAATAAATGCATGGACCTCATTCCCTTTGCTACTCGTTTTAATAAGCATTTCATTAAAGAAAATGGTTTCGCTTTTATTCAAATTCCATAAAGAGCAACTCTTTTGTGGGATCAGTTGTTGTTTTTTACTTTTGATAA
Organism: Laupala kohalensis; assembly: GCA_002313205.1. NCBI lineage: Eukaryota > Metazoa > Arthropoda > Insecta > Orthoptera > Trigonidiidae > Laupala > Laupala kohalensis. The sequence continues at coordinate 115,381 of NNCF01128365.1, forward strand.
ATTTAATTTTTGCCATGCAATGGTATCGTTGTTCTTAGAGGGTAAAGTTTATTTTCTCGCGATTTTATCAGGTATTAACTTTATTTCAAGTAAGCTGGCATTAATGTTTTTTACTAGCTGATAACTTTCGGTCAGGTGAAAATGGCGACGAGACGGGAATCGAACCTGGGACACCTGCATTGATCGCAGGGGTGCTAACCACTGCACCACCAGTTCGCCTCCCACAACCGTACTCTAGTTTCACCTGACGGAAAGTTATCATATATCTCCTCCACGCGTTGCGTACACAGATCAAATATATGCACAACGAACCTAAACACTTAGGTACGTGTGAAACAGGTAATTAAGTGCACACAGCATTGTGTGCCGCGTGGTTCACTTACCTCCTGTATGGGGATGTGTCTCAGGTCTTCCGGGGATTAGGTCTGGGTGGAAATGGTGTACAGTTGTGGAAGGCGAACGGGTGCTGTAGTGGTTAACACCCCTGCGATCAATGCTGTTCCCGGGTTCGATTCCCGGCTCGTCATTTCCGCCTGACTGAAAGTTGTCACATAATCATCTCCACGTGCAGGGTACACGGAAGAAATATATGATTTTTACTAGCTGTTTCTCAACTGCCTCGTAGTATAATTCAATAGATCAGTGAGTGTCGTCGTGACTTTTATATGTATTCAAAATATGAAATTATGACGCCCTTAATGCTGCGGACTGCTCCGACATCTCTAATTACTGATACTATTCGTCTCCCAACTCAACCCTCCCCGACGCTTCAAATAATAAGTTTCGTAAACTTACATCCAAGAATTTTACAAAAATCGGTCACTTACGGTATTATATCCGCCAGAGCGACTTGGCTAAAGTACTCTCCCAAAATATTTCAAATGATTGTTTGCATCATTTCCTATCCATTGGCGATGAATTTTTATGCCCTTACGGAGCAAAATTACGAATTATTTTACTTTAAATTAGTATGATCTAAAATGGCGATCCTTTCGCGGTTATACTGATCGGAGTATTGGCTTAACATAGCGAAAAGGTCTACCGAAACATAGCCTATGGAAGTAGGAACGCAATGACGTTAAGATTTATTTACCTTACGTGGTATTTACAAAAATAACTTACCAAAAATTACGACAATGAAGACAATCGACCGTTGACAAAGAATGAGTCAAACGAGAATCGAAATGTGTTATTAAGTTTTAAAATCACACAGTTTAATTGTACTCTTCCAATAGTAAAATTCAGTACTGCGAATTGTTAATTAATTAGTACTCCTTATATTGAATATTTCCAAGGTTCGTGAATAGTTGGGAACTTGACTTGAGTGAGAACGAACATAAATCGTGAATTTAGTGGGTTTTTTTTCAACTCTTACGATATTTAAACACTATACTCAGAATAATCTATAGTTCGATAATAACTTGTACATGTAAATTTACAAACATATTTGCGTTAAATTACAAACATATTGACATTATATATGTATTATAACTCGCAGCTAACTTTTTATCTTATCTAGGAACTTTTGCTGAAATTTTTGAATCCGCCTGTCCCGTAGGGTCCTTGATCGGAATTGATGGGATGATCCCTTGCTTGCTTCCGGAGTGTAAATTAGTTTATTGTCCTCCACGTGGTCATACGCAGTTTATACTGTTTTTTGACAATAAATTTATTATTTATTTATTATTAATACCTTAATGTCTTTCTCAGGGATGAGTGTTCATTTTTAACTGAACCGTGGAAATATGGGCAGCGGGAGGGAGACGTAGTGAGGGGTATCCAAATGTTGTTTGCTTGTAGATGCAGACGGATGCAGGTTCTGATCCCAATGAGGGTCACCACGCAGAACATTAGAGCGATCGCGATCAATGCGATGCCAGCGATGCGACGTCTCAACACTCGACGCGTAGACAAGAGGTCGATGGAATGCGAGCACGGGACACGATGCGTGACTAGGGAGATTGATCTACGTGGGTACCACTATGCGAACGGCTCTTTCATGGATACTGGAGTGATGTATGACCCTCTGATGAGTATATAATTACTTTCTCAATAACGACAATTCTGTTAACCTACAGAAAAAGATTAATGTTCTTGCGAATTACACTTTTAAAAAAAGTTTGGTCTATATGTTTAGCATTTTGGATTAATGAAGATAATATAAATGCGAATGTGAGATTTTCACTTCGCGATAAAAACATAACGTACCTTGCGAGCTGCAATTTGTTATAAGTAAATCATTTTATTTATTCATCGGTTTAATTCACCGATGTATCGGAACATTTAACATTAACTGTTTTTCCTATTTATTATTATTTTTTAACGCTTGAAACGTATCTTTGAATTTTGGGGAGTTAAAATTTCTAACGATTTCCTCGTAAACCCTGAATTGTGAAATCGTACTCGACGATTACAGAAAAGGCCTTCTTCAAGTAAACCCTCTACGTTAATTATATGAATTTGCATAAATTTGAAATTAATTCATTTAATATTTTGAAAGTAATAATGTTCTTAGAACAAGTTTCGCGATAAAATAAAAAAATATGGATAAAGGAGGTCATAATATGTTCATATTCGTAATTTCAATATTCTAATTAAACTATACACATGTATAGTTTAATGAAAATCCTGATGAGATAATATAGAAATTCATTATTTCTCGGGAATATCGTATTCATGAATAATTTCCACGAATAAGTTGACTGGGGAATTCTCGTCGACTTCTCGACCGACTCAACAAGCGTCGTATACCCTTCGCGAATGTTTTGTTAACAGATCTTCAATTAACGCGTAAAGTAAATACCCGTCTGATTCTTAGTGCTTCATTCCAAAGCGGGGTCTTCCTGTTCGTCAGCGCTATGGAGGAGAACTTGCACTTCAGTGGATGGACCTATTGAAGCGTGCATCTACCCTCTAACACCCTCTCCCACCCCCATCAATTTCGAGAGAGCAAAGCTCTAACGAAGGTAGACGAAGCCTCTGCGTTCGCTTCACCTCCCTTCACGAAAAGTCTTCTTCTTCCTCCTTTGGGGGTAAAAACGAAGATTTCGTCTCTCATTAGCCGTTACGTCTGCTTTTTCCACTCTCCTGTGAGGGAACGAATTTTAATCGTTCAAATTTTCGATCTCGATTTATTTTGCTGATTCATCTTCCTGTTGGGGGGTGGGGTAATTTAGACACCTTGATTCCAGGAGAATAATTTTTGAAATTTTATCGGAGTTTTTCTGTATATATGTCAAATTGAAGAAAAAAAAGTCAATTTAATCGAATTTCCATTTTCATTTTATTTACTTCATTTAAATGAAAGCAGCTCGTAAAACGAAATGTTAATCTAGGATGCATTTTAAAAAATGAAGATACTCTGAGGAATTCTTAACTCAAATTGTTTTCACTTAAATATATTGCATTATTATTATTTTCAAGATTAAAATCATTTTTCGAAGCAAATATAGTACAAGAAATCAATGGCCTGGGAATTCACGAATATTGTGAATCGAAGACCAAAGATGCGTGTTACTTTTATTGCCTCTTTTGATAAATTGCTTTTACTAATTTATATTTCTCGAATATTTTGTGTCCCATGTTGAAAATCAAGTAGTCAGACCCAAAGGAACTTACCCACAACACAAAATAATAAGATCACAGCTACAACCTCTACGGAAACATCGTGTGCATTGATACGCAAATATCCGCCGCATTTTCCTTCCTTCCTTCCTTTTCTGCGTAATTGGAGCACATCACACAAATGTTACATCGTACTTGAGAGCATTAAAAGACGTGTCTACCATTCCCCATTATTCCATTTTTCACATATTCCTTTCCGAGATTACAGCACTTAAAAATTAAATCATGGAAAAGACGCTACTTGATTCATTTATTTTGAACAATGAATCTTGATTTCGTGATTCCTGACAAATGAGAGGTTGGGAACTGTACATATTGCTCCATTGCGTATTCTGATACACTTTTCATAATTTTCCTGATGTCCCGTTTACACTGTTTAATGCTAAATATGAAACCGATGAAACGTGTCTACAGCTACATGATATTGGGGAAAGTTGTATCTACCATATTACTCAGATAAATAAAATGGACTTGTTACATCAAAGTAAACATATTTTATACAGAATATAGGTTAGATTCAATTTTCCTAGTTTATGGGGTTGTGAATTCTCCATTCGTATAACTTCACCCCTACCATCTCTTCATTTGGATCCGATCCTTGGCATTCCAGTTCACTCATGTTCTCTACGGTTGGTGCGCCCACTCACTGCTCGCTCCTTGCTACAGAATTCCAAGAGTTTAGAGGGTACTTCATTCAAGGAAAGCATCCGAGGTTGTTTAACATTTCCCGTTATAATTGCGAGTTGCTGGAAACTGTACATCCACTTAACATGTGAAAGCTGCGTAATTAAACATCAAGCTTTCCCCAAAATCCGAGGCAAATTGGTTTTGGAAAAACTTGATGAGGACTTTTGTTACAAATTTTCTTACGTGATAATTGAGAAAGTGAAGTATACTTTTTTAAATAAACTAACTCAGAAAAGAAATTATAACGAATATCGAAACGTCGTCATTGGTGGAATCTAAAACTACTGCTATCCATCTTCTTTGGTAATGTTTGTTTCTTTTGATAAAAAAATGATTTATAGAACAGCCGGCAAAAAAAATTCTCTCCGTAGAAAACCGAGCATTTCAAACTCAACACCTTGAGCTTTGAGTGAGTAGTTTATCAGCATAATGTGAATTTTTCTATATTATTCTTTTCCACGAGAGCTTGAAGTCGCGTGTTTTTCGTCTTGCAACGCGAGACGCTCTCGTAGCCAGCCATGACAGGTGAACCATCCTCGAGTTTCGGTTCTACAAATCCCCTCTCTCAGTCAGCGCTAGAGGGTCCTTAAGATAAAAGAGTAAACAAATGATACTGCTGGTACTTATCTATCCTTCAGTCGTTCCTAAACACAATTTTTCTGGTTTCTGAGAAAACACACCTCATCGATCTCTGTTTCTGAGACTCGTCTCGTTTCGTACGTGCCAAGGAAACCATTAATTTTTGTAGTAACAGGGAATAACTTTTGTAGTGGTTCGAAGTAGGGAGTGTTGGCTCGAAGAACAACGAATGGAAAATACGTGGAACAGACTTTAATGGTTGGCACAGGACACTGTAACAATCATTCATTGCATGGGAATGTATGGGCGCATGTGCCCTGTGAGGCGCAAACCAAAAATCACACAAACATGTTCTATGTTAAATACTGAATAGCTTTTCTGTGCCAGTTCTTACATTCGAACTTACGATGGTAAAGAAAGTGTTAAAAGCTAGAATCCAGGATCACGAACGAAATTTAAAGTCAGGCGAACAAATTGTAGTAGTTTCACATTGTATTAATAATGATCACTTGAGGGATTGGGATAACATATTAATATTGGAGAAAGAAGTTAATTATTACAAATGTACATTTCGATATCTGAAATGATATTTATAAAATATGCACACGGGAGTTGTAAGTTACATACCGATACAGAAAAGCTCGAACATGCATGATATAATATTATAACATATCTACTTGAGGTTTCTATGATTGTCTATTATAGAAGTTCANGGGAGTTGTAAGTTACGTACCGATACAGAAAAGCTCGAACATGCATGATATAATATTATAACATATCTACTTGAGGTTTCTATGATTGTCTATTATAGAAGTTCACTATCAAACACTGCCAAGTTATGTGTCACTATTTTAGACAATCATTTCATTCACTACTTTATTTTATGTGTTATGTTGGTAATGCACGTTACCTATACTTTGTGTATCTTAGTGTTCAACCATGTAGTGATGGAGAACGTTCCGTCTGGACGAACTTTCCATGATTTTAATTAATAACTAGTGTTTTAAATGTGATCGATTGTAGTTATTGTAATAACAAGATTTTAATCTTATCTGCACCTCAGGTATGTAATATGTTTTTAATACCTTATTATAATTAATGCATTGAATGTAATGTAAAACTGTTATGTAATGAAACTGTTGTGTGTCTGTTATTGTTGTTGTTCTTGTTATGTATTGTAGGTGACCCTGATGAAGAGATAAGTAAATCTCGTAACGTTTACGGAATAATAAAGAAATGGAGATGATTGACTTGCTTACTTTTTTAAATTTTTAAAATATTTAAGTGAAGGTGATGTGATAACGTAAAGTAGTGAATGAGATGATTCTCTAAAATAGTGACACATAGGTTGGCAGTGTTTGAATGTAATATTATACCATGTTTGTGTGATTTCTGCTTCTTTTTTTTTTTTTTTTGTAAACATATTTTGAGTTAACATTTATGTTTAATATCGTGTTCGTTTGTCCTGTTGTTATGTTTCTTCTTATAACTGTCGCACCCGACGATGACTCGAACCTGAAATCGAAACTTGTTTAAAAGCACAAAATAAGTGGTATTAATTCTACTATTATTAACGTCCATTATGTAATCTAATTAAAAATATTATTCGTGCATAAAAAGTCTTAAAATTACTTATGTTGTAGTTGAAGTTTCATAATAAATAAATATGAAAATGGTTAAAAGATTATGATTATGAATGAGGATAAAGAGTAAGATTCTTGTCTGTTTTGGTTCTTGGATTCCAGAATAAAAATTGGGTAGTGTTTCGTGTAATTCTAGTAGTTATCGCCTTCTGAAGCGTAATCTTAGCGTAATATTCGTCGCTGAATGGTGAAGATAAGCTCTGCGAGAGATGTAGCGTGGAAGTTTTGCTAATGAAAATGGCTCGCAGTTGCTTTGTTAATGGAGCCAAGGGGACTTGGGACTTCTGCCAGGGTTATTACCACAAGGAACTTCCGGAACCTCACTTCTTGTTACGCCCTCGGGAGATTTTGTATCTACGGAAGTCATTTCGATAGCGTTGGAGTGATTTATCGTATTAGATTAAATCGTTAGAGTGCGATATTTCGATTTATTGTGTATAGGACTACGTATCGCACTGTTCTTCCCTGAAGTATCGCTTGGATGAATAATAAATTGCTAGCACGGTTCTGAACTAGCATTGAGTATCATTTTTTATTCATTCTTTTCTTATTTTAAATTTAGAAATCTCCTTTCATTCTAATATTTAGATTATGCGTATATTTCTTCCGCGCACACAGAGTAGTGTGCCTCCTGAACTCTCTTATCTTCTGTGTGGGGATGTGTCTCAGGCCTTCCGGGAGTTTCATTTGGAAATGGTGTACAGTAGCGAAGGACTTGCCAACACCCCTGATACCAAAGCAAGTGTCCCGGGTTCGAATCTTGGCTCGTCGCCATTTTCGCGTATTTGAAAAGATTTTATAATATTTAGATGTAAAAAAAAACGATTAAAAAATTAAACATTTCCAATTATTTTTTCAAAAATATCTAATTATTGATTAAACGAGTTTGACATTGCTTTTCTTAAAAGAAGCAATATTGTCCCCTAACTTTTCTCATTGGCAGAGCGGTATTGATAGGAAATATCAAAACTCGTAGGGAACTTCGAATAAGTGGTAGACTCCAGCTTCACAAAAACGGCGGCGATGGCGTTGGAAGGGGAGGAGGTGGCACTGGAGGTGGCGATGAAGGCGGTGGTTGTAAAGAGGGAGGAGGCGTCACAGGGGGAGGCAATGGCTGCGGTGAAGGATAAAACGAAATTCGTCGACCGGATAACAAGGGTGAGTCGTTAGTGTTTCGCAGATGAATTGTAGAAATATTCACAAAAAAATTAAATTTTTCCAGTTTAGTTGATAGTTGAACCAGATATTATTATTGTTACGGAGTCATGGCTATCGGAGGACGTGAAAAATGCAGAAATATTTCGTTCAGATTTTTCGGTTTACAGGCGGGATCGTGTGAGTTGTGGGGATGGAGATTTTATTTGTGTGAAAAACAGTTTATCGTGTTATGTAAGCTGGGTACATGAAGTTCACGAATGAATATCTGTTGAAATTGAAGGTTATTCAGGGAAATCTCTAGAAATAACAGGAATATATAGAGATCCAAGTGATGATATGCGCGTGTTAGAAAAATTAGTTAATAAAATGGGTCTCAATTCAAAAGTAACTAGAAGTAGCATTATCGGCGGGGACCCCAACATACCGCATGTTGACTGGGATGGTGACTCAGATAGCATTAGCAATGCGCAATCATTAGTAAACAATCTTGTTTGGGATTGTGGCTACTGTCAGGTAGTGAAGCAACCGACACGAGGGGACGCTATTCTCGATGTTTTCCTTGTGCGACTGGAAGATAAACTTATCTCTTGCAACACTGTAGACGGCACAAGTGACCACCGCGTGGTTATCTTAGAAGTCCACTGGGCTAATTCTCAAATATCTAGACCACAAGATAGAATAATTTATCAATACAATAAAATAAACGTACCAGATTTCCAGTTTTTTCTACGTCAAAATTACGCGAGATAGGCTGGTACAGGAAGCTCCGTGGAAGAAATTTGGTTAAACTTTAAGAATATAATAATTAAGAGCATTGAAAAATTTGTTCCCCATAAGAAAATAATAAACGATCCTGACCCTGAATACTATAATAGTTACATTAGACGTTTGAAAGCCAAAGTAAGAAAAGCGAATAAAAATCGATAGAAAGAAACTAACTACCAAAATAATTACTAATTTCTTTTTAAACAGGTATTAATAACAAAGAAAAATGCTCAGGAGTATTTTCTACACAAAATTTTCCAAAAGAAAGACAACTGTGGGTCGCAATTTTATAAATAACTGAAAAGACGGGAAAGGAATAAAGAAAGTACACCCGCTATTAAAAACGACGGTGTAATCTACACAGAACCTCAGGATAAGGCCAATGTTTTTAATTCATATTACTCGTCGGTTTTTTGACATTTCCTCTGTGAACGACAGCTTAAATTTGACAAATATTTCCCATATTAATACTTTTGTTCTAAATGCTAGGATGCTAGAATTCTTATTCTAAGATTAAGAATAAAAAATCAATCGGTCATGACAAAATTCAAGTGGATTTACTTAAAATCGATGGGAAGGTCATGATTTCGTACCTTACCAGGCTTTTTGATATTACGTTTAATAATTCTTCATTACCACGGGAGACTGGAAAAAGGCTACCTTGGTACCAATTCTTAAAAGAGGTGATCGCTCATTAGTTAGTAATTATCGACGAATTAGGTTAACCCCCGTAGCATGTAAACTGATGGAACATATTATTGCGGATTATCTGAAGAATACTTGGGAAAAACAAATAATTTTCTACATTCTGCCAAACACAGTTTTAGATCCGGGTACTCATGTGAGAGCCAACTTATTTCCGTTTGTCAGAACTTATCTGAGTCACTTGACGAGGGGGGGGGGAGGAGTACCACAGGGAAGCGTTTTGGGTCCACTTCTTTTCCTTGTGTATATTAACGATATATCAGAGCACATTAATTCGGTAGTGCGCTTATTTGCAGATGACTATATTATATATCAGAATATTAAAGAAGACAGAGACCGAAATATGTTACAGAGCGATCTAAATGAATTGTGGAAATGGTCTGCGACGAGTGAAATGAAAATAAACCCTCTAAAAAGTATATCTTTATTGTTGCAAGTTCAAAAATAAAACCTGCTCTGAACTACTCACTAAATCATCAGATTATTCCTGAAGTTTCATGCTGTAAATACTTAGAAGTTAAAATTTCTCGTGACTTAAATTGGACAGAACATGTTAAATACACAACGCAGAAAGCTTGGAGAGCGGTGAATTTCGTAAGACGCATACGAACTCGAAATCTAAAAGCTTGGCATTATCTTCATTAGTTCGACCTATGGAGTACGGAGCCGCTTGCTGGGATCCGTATAGGGAGGGTCGGATCAATGAATTAGATCGGATACAAATAAAGACTGCAAAATTTGTTAGGGACAACACACGTAATATTAATTTAGAGCGGGGCACACTTTCCAATCGAAGGAAGTTAGCGCATCTTTGTGCTCTCTTTAAAGCCTACATGGAAACCAGTGAACACTAGGCTACACAACCCGAATTACATTANACAGAAAACTGATATTGGTAAATACTCCTTTGTGAATAGAACCATTGTAAACTGGAATAACTAACCAGCAACACTTTCAAACTTACCAAAAAGAATAAAATGTTTCCGCAACCGTCTTTTTACTTCGTCGAAATAGGAAGTACATATGTGAAGTGCGGTGAAGTGTTGTGAGGTGATGGAGTCTAAGGGTATAGAAAATGCTCAGAGTGAATGGGAATAGTGAAGTATAGTGAAGTTTACATGATTGATCTCTGCTATCCTGTTTTGGTTTTATTTTTTATAGTTATTAATTTCTTTTATTTATATTATAGCAATTACATTTACGTCAAGGTTATAGAAGGAGTATGACTTGTATGTGTATATTGAGCGCGTTTGTAGGTTTGAGTGTTTCTTTAACTGTTTATAAGATAATGTGTGTTTGTGTATGTATGTGAATATACGCACATATGAGCCTCATGTAGAGAATTTATTTCTTAGATCTAATTTTTTTCTCATTGTAACCATGTGTAGTAATTTTCTAAGCATTTTATTCCGTTTGTGTGTGTATTTTATAGATATTTTTATAGATATTGATGATTTGTTTTTTAACCTCGTATTATATATTATTCTTTTCTATCTACCACCGAGCATTGCTCACTAGCGGACTAATAAATTATTATTGTTGTTGTTGTTGTTGTAGAAAATCGCGATATATGAATTTGGAGATATGAGTGAATCTTCACTCCTCTGTGTCATGTCATTTTTCACTGCAAAACATCGATAATCTCTTGTGATCTGTTTCTGGAAACACATACTTGTGAGGGTTTCTTTTTCATAATACAAAAAAACTTGCTTTAATCTTACGAGTGTGGTTATACTTATCTAACCTGAGACATCGAAAGAAGTGTCATTGTTGCATCTATACAATATTGACTAGTACTTGAAATAAACAAGATGCAAAGGTGTCACTTTTTTTTTGTCTTTTGGTGAGGTTCGGGCCATGAGGCCTGCTGTTCTACGTAACAGTTGGACTTGGGGGAGGAGAGGTGTTGGGTTGTCGAAGAGAGCTTAGGGTACCGATCGACATTTATCTGGAGTAGGTAAGGAAAACCCTAGCTGAAAACCTCACCTGTTGCGGCAGAGCAGGGACCGCTTAGCAGGGTCGAGGAAGCGAAGAAACTACCACCAGACCACCGCTCGGCACCTTCTACAGCATCTCTGATCTGATGAGTGTACACAGTGGCGGATCTAGACCGTAATCAGGGGGGGGGGCTAACCGGGGAGCATTTTTGTTTCAAAATCTTGGTTTTACAACACAAATTTTGGAAATATTATCTTTAATTAAAATGCATCAAATAAATAATTAACAATCTGGTATTATTAATAACAATTATTTATTTAAGTTACTAATACGGTATTATTAATTTTATGAAGTTGGTATTATTATTTTTCTGAAGTTGGTTTTATTAATAACAACAATTATACTATTAACAGTGACAATTATCAACTACAGTTTTATCTGTTAAGAGTTCAGGTCCAATTGGGGGGTGGGGGGTATAGCCCCCTTAGCCCCCTCCACAGATCCGCTACTGAGTGTACATATAATATTTATGGTGTAAAATCTCTTCTTTTGCTCACCTGTGTATTTAAAGTGTGCAATCGTGTTTTGATGTGGCACAATTTCATTTGCGATTGACGCATTTCGTAGCAGGGACGTTGGTGTCGTGTTGATGTAGACAGAGGAGCTCCTGAGGTACGACGTCGTAGCTCATGCTCCGAGACAAGGAGACAGGCGCGAGGACGTCATCGGGTCGGAGCTGGCGCTTGATTAATAGTCTCCCCTTGAGACACACAACCCACCCCTCTCTGAATGCGTATGTGTGTGTAGGGGTAGATGTAAACAGAAGCGGAGATGGAGCGGAAACTGCGTTTGCAAACACGCGATCCCATGGACCGTGAACCGTCAACCCTTCCTCTCTATCGTACTTCCACTTGCTTGTAAAATTGGTGTACTTTACACCTACAGTAAAAAGAACTGCAATTATCCGAACGCCGAGCATCCGGATCGATGGTTGGAGTAACAAACTGGTTGTACTTCTAATTATTGGACACTAAACTATTGTTAGTTTTATTACTGTAACTAGCTGAACCACCGTACGTTGCTCGGGATATTAAAAAAAACGTAATCATTGCTGGACATTCTCGTATTAAAAAACTTGTTCTACTTCCGTTATATAAAATTTTCACTTTTGTTAATTTCAAAAACTAAATACCGCGAAGAAAACCTACAAAAATACTCTGGGTTTTCAATATTGTATGCTTGTAATTACGAATTAGTTTAAAATCCAGGAACAAACAAAAATACAATTTACACTGAAACATTAATAAACAAAACGCATATTTAAGATTCTTTTGTTCCTCCACGAACACCATGGAAGTAATGCTCGTTTCAATGAGTATACGAAAAGCTTTACGACTTTTACCCCGATGGAACCTCTACTCAAAAATGAATGAAACTTGTGAGTGAGTGAGTGAAACGCAAATATGAATTCTCGTGAAAGACTTCCGAGTGGAAACCATGGAAACGTGAAAACGATTCTACCTCCTGCACTCACTATAGAGTAAAATATCGAAGAATCCATAATTCTCTTTCTTGATATTTAATTTAGGAATGTTGAGGTAGAAAAATGAAGTTCATATCTCAAACGCTTCGTGAGATATATCGAAAAAAATAACGATAATTAAAAAGTAATGAAAATGAGGGGAGGGCAAAGACCCTAATTGCCATTTTCTCTCGAAACACCTCTTACTTTTCATTCTGAGAAATGTCGCTCACATGGTTTTCACGATCCCTGCAATTGCAAAAATTAGCTGCCTCCCTCTCAGCAAGAAAGTACTTTTAAATAAATTATAAAATAGATCATTCCATAGTTTATATTCAACTTTAAACTTTTAGTCGTTGTTCTAAATTGGAGTTCAACACTCACAATATAACGTTCTGTGACTCACTGTTTGTCATAAAGATAGCTCTGGTGATTTTGGGGAGATCCTGCCAATCCTGTTTCGCTCAGTCTCTATACTGAATTCGAAACATCCACTCATTGAAGCATTGTGACTTTAGGAAAGAGTTGCATCTCGCCGTGGTGTGTTGATGCATCGCATATTCTCTCTTAGCACGTACAAGACGCTTCGGCGTACTTTGTCTCCCCGACATTATACTTACTATAACTGTACCTTCGTTACGATTCAACTAACTAAACTACTGGAGCGCGAATCGCCCGTTGTGATTTCCGAATTCATACATTTTTTTTTTTAATCTGCGCTCCACAGAGTCAGTTTTTCTTCTTTGACAGTCCCAGGTCTAAATACCAGGCGTGAATTATAGTCCTCCACGTGGTCATACTTAGTTTGTTACTACTTTTTTTATATTAAAATTTATTTATACTCTTTCTTTTCTTGATGAGCTTACACTCCCGCACTCGTGACGGGGTAAGTGTTTTACTAGTTCAGTCTTAACTTAAATGAAGAAATGACTTTTTTTTCTTTTACAAGAGAATTATTATGGATGATGATGACGTATGGTCCTATGTCACTAATGGGTCGTCTATTGTAAGTCTGTCATGGTAGCTTTACAGTTCTTATACTCGTTGGGTGAACATACTTCTTAAATGGTTCGGGTCGTTCCCCACTGACGAATGGTCGCAGAAGTTCACTTTTTGCGAGTCTTTGGATGCAGTGAGTTATGTCCTCCATTTTAACTTCTTGTCTAAGTGTGGATAAATTAGTCGTAACGGGTGGGCGGGTGATGAGTTTTAGTACTAGATTGGAGTTATTGAGATAAGGTCAAAAGATATTATTGAACTATTTATATGGTCAAAGTTTCGAAAATTTATGTTTTCTGCATCAGGGATACTAGTACATTCAGCAGATCGTGTGGAAAGGTGTGATGATGCTGATATACAGTGCTGATGCAGAAAAAATAATTTTTTTCCAAATATTTGCTCTATGAACAGTTTAATAATATCTTCTGACCTTATCTCAGTAACTTCAAACTAATATGGAAAACGAGGTCAATAACCAAGAATTTACTAGTTTCAGTTCTCTATTTTCTAAAAGTGGTATCGGACGGAGTTGGTTCGTGTATTGAGATGTTGTCCATACTGCTGGAGCTTAAGACATTAACCGTCCTGTTCACGTTTATACAGTTTAATTATCGCCATTGGTGGTGATTTGTTTGTAGTTAGTTGTGGTCATATATCGTGCGTTCGATGTATCTTTTTTTCCTAGTATTGTTCTCATGTGAGTTTTCCAAGTCAGTCCTTCACCACGTCACACCGAGTTTTGTTTTGTCATTCAATTAATTCATTACCCATCACTAGTTGCCTTGGTTTGTGTTTTCCTAAAATAATTACTTTTGTTTTTTCAGTTGAGAATTCCATACAATTTCGTCTGCCCAGGTATTCATGTCAGAGAGGCATTTATCCAGAATTTTTAGTTTTTGCGTTATCTTTTGGCCTCGTGCAAGAATTTGCAACGTCATCAGCGGAAACGTCAAGTCTTGTCAGGGAGGGCTTGGGGTGGAATAGGTAATGAATAAATATTGAGAAGAAAAGGGATGAGAGATCGGCTCCTTGTGGTACGCCTCTCGTTTGTAGTCTCTTAGTGGATCTGGCGTTTTTCGTTGCACAAAGAAATGTTATGTCAGTCAAAAATAAGTGAATAATTTTGCGGAGGCTGGGGG
>NNCF01128365.1:130159-151743 GCA_002313205.1 Laupala kohalensis
CTACTACGTCAGAATCTTGGGTCGTAATCTTGCGGACTGCATACTCCAAGTTATATTACTTTGCCTCGAGAAATTCAACTTGAGAAAATAATCATAAAAGGAAACACACTGTGTTTATTAGTTTATTGTATATTAGTCGCAGTAAATTACTTTATTGTCCTCAACGTGGTCATAGGCAGTTGGTAACAGCTCTCTTTATTTATTGTTATTCTAACTGGCTTGATGTTGGTATAGAACCTGTACTCAATGTAGCAACTCTTTTACTTCGCCATTGTCCAGTAAATAAGGGTAATGATAAGGGTACCTCGCGTTCAGTTGGTAAGACATTCGAACTTGTTTCCATTGCCAACCTCGGACACCAATTCAATTCACTTGCTCTAGTGGCGCTGTTTTGTACATGTGGGTGTGTGGCACGAATATTACCATGTGTCTTTGTTTCTTGTGTTATTAGTTGTATTTCTTTTCAGCAAATAGTCGCTTTTTTTACTACTTTTAATATTTATTTGGATATTACTTAAATTCTTTGTGACAGCGCTTTTCCTGAAGTTTTCCTAGCAAGACGTGGCGGGACGCTATATCCTCACTTTATCAGCTGATGAGAATGACTCTGTGGACCACTACCTGCACGCCAGTGAGTTTCAAGGATTTGTTTCGTAGAGGTAGGCAATTTGTTTAAGGCAACCGTATTGAATAAATTTAGGCAAAGTATCGTGACTTTGAGTGTAGCAGGTACTCTACATGGGAAGAACGTCGCAATGACACAATGCGCTAGCGTGGTATTCAAGCAAGTCTTTCGTAGATCACCACAGATGGCAATCACCTGATTTATGGCGTAATTTCGTATTCATTCATATTCATACTACTTCCGCTACTACTGGACTACTTAATACATCTTGGAGCTCAATTTTTGCCTTTTCTTCATAACGAGGGATAAAGGAGGAAAATTGCGTTGATTATGATTGAAAATCGAGATGGAATAAATACGAATTTCGTAGTTAAAGAACAAATGTGGATGGTCGAAGCGAAAAGCAACAATTTACAAATTACAAAATTAATTATGGTTGAAGCTTTCTTAAAATGTGCGGAAATAATCACAATCCGATATCTTGAAACAAAACGGCGATAATATTACGAACAAAAACAAGATGACATAATTTTCTATTTGTCCTTTTGGTGTATGAAGTATGTTGGATGTGCCTGGTGTGCAAGTACATATGTTGGAGATGTAGATGAGTGATGATTTTTCTGAAATATTGTAACAAGTCCTGAGGATGGATAGAATATATCCGAAATCTTGGCGAGTCATTTATTATTTTGTTTTATTATTTCCTATTTTTTAAGATGGTGCTTCCGCAATACCAAGTGGACAAGAAGCGTATAAATTTCACGTCACTCATCCGCTGATTGTCTATATAATTATTAATATTGATATCGATGTGCAAATATATTCAAGACAATCATTATATGGAATATTTAAAGAAGTATACAAATTAACTTTTTTTTTTACTTTACAATTGATCACAATTTTAAAATTAGTACGTTAACTGTGCTAGTCAATATTACTGAACTCACGAGTTCGTGAAATATCTTGATTTATTATGTAGAATGTGATGCTTTATTACAAATTTACTTTTTTTTAAAACCAATATTTAAGAATATTGATGAAATCTGTGAATTGAAGGAAAATTGTAGGGAATATGCTGCTTTGATGACGATTATATAACGCACGTACTTTTGGACCGCTCGGAGCAACCCCCGCGTTTCGACCCGGCTTTTGCTGCTCAGCCTGAAATCCAGTTGCATTACATCGATGTCACGATCCTCTGACGTTGGCTCTACCGCTGCGACCTCTGTGACGATGTTTGACATTAGATGGATGTCTCTCTCTCTCTGTCTCTCTCTCTCTCGGAATCATCTCATCGGGTGTCGCTTCACTGGAGCAGCCGTCGTGCTGTTTAATTAAGAGCACAAGGCTTGCTACTGGAAATGAGACATGTAGCATTGTGTTGTAGCATACGTGTGTTTTTCTCCTTGGGGCTTTAGTGCTTGCCAACGTCAAGGTCATTAGAGCCCTAGAATACGTGTTCTTCAGTTCTTTTGTAACTACACGACGAGGCAGGCAGTTGTAAACACATTTGTCAAATTTGAAGTTTTATGGTTAAAAATTGAAAGTACGTTTTCTATTTGACAATAATTTGGTATGTATGCAATAATAATTCGATAACAGTTAATGTTCATATATTTTCTGGCAGTTGAATGGAGGATTTGGACACTTTTCAAATTGAAGCGAGCAATGTAATTTTCATTTACTTTTATTTTACACATTTACTTTTATTTTATCTAATTACTGCAAAGGATGAAGGTTAAATTTGTTCACGATTATATGTGTTAGAAAGAATAGAAGGGGGAGAGGGACAAAATGAATGAAAATACCTATTAGATCATAACATGTTTCTTTTACATGTTGTAGAATCAATATTCATGTTGTATTCAGTTAATCAATTGTTATGTTTTTTGCATTTTCAAGTTCTCGTCAACTTTTCGACAGTTTTCGAAGACATGGTTTTTTCTGATTAGCCAGAAGTTGTGAGATTTTGCTAAAGATGTTGTTTACAAATTAATTCAATTGTACTGAATACATATATTTTTATTATTGAAGTGGCTGGTACTGGTCACTTAATTTTGTGTTGTATTTTAAAATAAAGAATGTTAATGTTTTAATACAAAATGAACGTTAAAGATGATACCAGTGATAGAATATAATGTACATACACTTTAAACGCGTCTCTATGTCCCCATAAACGTAACATTGTCCATCATAAATTATAACTCGTCTAAAGAAGAAATATGTATATTCCTCTTTTATGTGTCGCCCGGAAACCCCTTGCTCTCATTGTTAATCTCCCTCGGTGGGAGTGAGTACAGAGGCAGGAGCTTATGTTGGGTGAGCAATCTGCTACACTGCTTCTAAGTCGAGGCACCTGTGGAGCTATCTAAGCCGCAGGGCTTTTTGTGGCCGCGCAGCTTAGTCCCTTGGGAACCAGCGGGAAGTGGGGCTTCTGGCCAGTGGAATGCGCCACGGGCGATGACCCCACCCAGTGCGCCCTCAGAGTCAATGAAGATAAGGACAAGGTATCCTCTAGTTCATGGACTCTCCTCATTCTGCATGTCACGAAGTACAGGAGCGTTTTCATTCTCTGTTGATTATATTTTAATCCAGGTACGTGTTTCGAGTTCGCTGTTTTACTCGAAATATAAATTTAGAAATACTAAAATTCACGACCATCTTTGGACAATTACCAATATTTATTATAATTTTTTCCAACACGTTTCGACCCTGTATTAGGACTTGTATCGTGTGTACCAAATAATAACACGTAAATATTAATATAAAATACGTGAACAAAAACTCACAAATAAATACAAATATTAATCATCATAAATTTCAACCTTGTCATTTCTTTTCAGAGAACTCCAATGCAAGCATCTGAATGCAAAGGAAACTGGTGCATGCTGTTGCTAGGGTTCTTTGTGGAAGTATGTTATTGATTAATTGTTGTGTCTTTGCCTTAGAGGTTAACTTACTTTTTCCTTTTAATGCTTTAAACTTTTCCAAAACGTCTGTAGTTAATAAGAAAAGAGTTCAATTCTTTGTACTCGTAATCCCTTCAACTGTACAGCTGGAACAAAAAAAAAAGTCTGCTTTGAAGGCGCTGTCAAAAGTGCAATAGTGAATGAAAACACGCCTTCGTTGTACGATGTAACCATTCTAATGGCGATGGGCGGATCTGAAGACTAATTGAACCCTCAGTTTGTTTGGATGATTATTTTTAGATGCATGAGCTCAAATTTTACCGTTCGTTTATCCAGGTGATGTCAATCTCCAATTCCAATTCTTTCGACGTAGTTGTGGACTTCTTGGGTAAATTAATTTAACGAACATGGTTTACACATCGGAGAGCCACGATACAATGTCATAGTTTTTCTCGTGCATTGTTTCAGTGTTACCCTCTGGTTCCCGGTAAAGTTACCCACATCACGTCAATCGAGTCGGTGGGAATCTTTTCTTTAGAGAGTTTTTTTTTCTTTCGTTCAAATAAAGATTCAGATACCTAAGGATCGATTTGCTGCTTAAAATCGGAGTCCAAAAATGTGTGTCTCCAGGCCCTGGTTTATTACATATAAGATGTTGTGAATACTGACAAAAACTGTATAATGGTAACATCTAATAACTGGAATACAGCTTTCTAGTATTTTATTTGATGTATCGATATAATTATTTAATAATCACTTAATTATTAGAAGGAACCGAAATAAAAAATAACGTTTAGCTGTCTAGGAAATATAAATTCGTTTGTAGTAGAAAGTTCTCTAACGTATGATATGAACGTCAATGAGATGCCTCTCTTAAGCGAAGAAACCAGTCACTGATTATGTTACTGTGTGGAGTAATTTTTATTTCTTAATTTGGTTTCCTTCTGCTGACGTATTATTGGGGATTATAACTCGCGTTAACGTGTTCTCGAAATGCGTGTCATCACTCATAGACCTTTACAAGACCCCGCTTCTTATGACGCATTTGGAACAAAACAAGCGATAATTCTGTCGTTCCGAACACATCGACATACACGGACTCGTAAGAGGTAATTGAGGAGAGAATAAACACGACAGATTGAAATGAAAGGACAGAAAAACAAACATTCCGAGTCTCCGTTTTATCACCAGTTGCCTGAGTGACTTTAAGGCGTGGGCTCAACACGTAGCGGATAAGGCGGGCGCCCACAGGGGCGGGTCATGGGTGCGGATGGAGATATATCGAGCGGGTAATTGGAGCGGGAAGGCGCAGGTCCACTTAGGGAACAGCGGCGATGGCAAAAAGAAGAAGAAGAAAGAAGGCCTTGATGAGAAGAGAAAGAACAAGACCTCACTGAGGTCCCATCGCCGGGAAGTCCCAACCACAGAGTGACCATCCTTCACCTTTGAAATTTCATTCCTTTCACGCACATTTATCGTGAGTATTGTGGAGCAAAGTATATTGAAACTATCTTTAAAATTTTAAAAATTATATTTGGTTCTTTCCAATCTAATTTTCAATTACGTCTAAGATAATTGACTCGGGTCTTAGAATCCTTACTTATTGTTTTTCTTATGGGCTCTACTGACCTCGTTGTTGACGAGCCCTAAAGCCCCAACAAAAAAAATATTGTTTTTCTTCGAGTCTCTGACTGGGTTCCATTGCCAAAGTTTCTTAACCCTCTTTCCACTTTATCCAAAATAGAAATCGCTTAAATAGATTTCGCAGACAACCGTTTATTTTTCATTCACCAAACCGCATTGCATGGAAAATGACATTGCACGTTTTTTTACCCGACCTATTCTTTTATTATTCTACCATATAGTGTTGTCGTGTCCTTATTCGACCAGTGTTAATTTCTAACATATTAGCTAAAAACGAATGATAAAATTGAACAAATGAAAATAATTTTACTTTCGACATGACATTTTGATGATATGTATCCCAGAATTACTGACATTTTTGTGCGGTTCTGCCTTATTCATTAATTACAAAGTATGTTTCAAAGAGAATTATTTCTTGTAAGGTCACTTTTCCCCTACGTAGGAATGTGTCTCGGGCTCCCCAGTGCAAACTAGGGGAAGCGGTTATGTTGATACTCAAAACAATATGAAACTCTTACTTGCACATATTTCTTCCATGTAACCTACACGTGGAAAATATATGTGATAACTTCCAGTCGGGTGAAGATGGCGGTGAGCCAGGAATCGAACCCGGGACTCCTGGTTTGATCGCAGTCGCCACATTTACCTGACTGAAAGTTATCAAACTTTTACTTACACAAATCTATATTGTATAAAAAGAAAATGATTGAATAGGTTTACGACATTGTTCTTTCGAATCTCCTATCACTAAACCTCCAGTTTCATGAATGTATGTGGAGACTCATTGTTTCTTAGATTAATTGTGTTTGAAAGATATAGATGGTTATTGTGTATTTCGTTTTGGGAAATTCGAGTGTATACTTAAGAAGGACAATGCGGGTTAAATCAGTTCAAATGGCTGGCTCTCTGTTTTCTCTTCGTCCTCTCAAACCCAATCCTCCCATTGTAATTACATCGGAGACAGGATTAGAAGGAGAGAATTCTCCTCTTCACCATCCTCATGGTCCTGTTTTCGTACTGGGTGCTAGAGAGTACAATGGAGAATCGATTAACCAGACGCATCAATTATCCGGACGATAATGTGGTTGGAAGACGAGGCTCTCCTCGAGTAGTAATATTTCGGAACGACATTGAAGAGAATCTCAATGAATGTTTGCTACGTGATACGATCATTCTCGGAATCTTGTGCAGTCTGGAGACGAAATAGTCCTACTGTTCCTTCGAAGTACAGTACTCCTTTTAAGAGAGAACCGTCAGCTATGTCCACAAATTTAGAGCACGTAATTTCTCATAACAGCTATACTTACTACGCCCAAATTTGCGACATCTATTACTTGATGCTCGCCTCTAGTTGGGAGAAAAGGAGAGAGATACGACGCAGTCTTGAGACCACCTACAGCTATGAGAAACTGCGCGTAGTATTTTCCGGACATATAAGACGTTTTGCAGTATATTTCCACCCGTGATGGTTCTCTCTTTATTAAGGTCTCTATTTCGAAGGAGGCGAGGACAGAGGTGGAAGTGACGATGTGACTGCAGATACATCATGAGCGTCTAGCGACGAAACTTCGAAGCGTCTCAAAGAGAGTTTACTTCAAAGCCTCAATAATACTCTTCTTTATGCATCTTTTTTTCTTAATTTTTATTTTTATTATATCGTGTGAATCGGGTTTTTTAGTTTTTGATTAGTTTTTTCTAATATTAAAAGAAATTGGTGGGTGTACTTTTACGTGCACGCTAAAAGGGATTTTTTTGCATGAAAAATTAAGTTTAAAAAAGACTGTCTCAAAAACTTTAAATTTTAAGGTAGCATTCAAAATTGACATTTTCAAAATAATTTCTGAGCATGACAAGGATTATTCATTCTAATCCCATAACGATCCTTGTAATCCCATTATCGTTGCATGACTAAGTATTTCACTGCCAATTAAATAATCAGAACCTGCGATACTGAAGAAAAAATTGGATTGGTACGGTATTAAGATATAAAATATTAATAAAATAAAATGTAGGGTCAGTTTTCAGATGAGGGTGAATCGACTCACAGTAGCCACCATAAGAGTTGTATCCCTTATTGAAGTACTCATCTTCTCTTCGTATCCATTCTGGTATCCAACTCTACCGATCTATCATTTCTTACGCAAAACCAATATTGGGCGCAGCTGCTAAATCTAATATCAACAAAATTCAAATATTTCAGAACAAAATGCTCCGCAAAATAGCCAAAGCACATTGGTTTATCTCGAATTCCCTATTGCACAGAGAACTTGGTATTCAACTCATTCAAACTTACTTCCAATAAATAGCTTCAAATTTTTAAAAATCATCGCTTCTATTCCTTCGGCTCAAAATTTCCAACTAGGAAAACATTTTCCGCATAGGAAACGCATCAAGAGAAAGCTCCTCAGACATTTTTTCGATCCTCTAGAGAGTTAAAAACATCAAATATACATATGACGCATGATCTTTCTACTTCATAAATGTATCTTTTTAATGTACCTATAGCATTTAGTTTTTAATATTATATTGTAACACTTATTTTGTAAATATTTATAACCTATACTGTAGTCCAAACCTGTTGCCGAAGACCCAAGAGACTGGCAAGAAAAGTAATAATAAAGAGATAATATGAGGGTGAAAAGATGGTATTGGTCAAAATTTCCGACTGCGAGAGGCGGGGGGATTAATAAAACATCTTTCGTAAGTCGGGGCAGCTTAATTTATGGACTAGAGAAGTTAGTATTTAAGTAAGTAGTTAAATTAAACGTCGTTTGTATGTTGCTCGTAGCATATGAGCAACATACAAACGACGTTTAATTTTTCATTCTTTGATAATGTGGTTAACGCTCCACAATTACCAAGTGAGTACTTGAAAATTTATGTCCTGAACACTCGTTTGCGTGACACCTTAATAGATACAGAGGAGGAGTACAACATGATCAAGATTTGTATTAATAAAATGTGTTTTGGATATTGTGAAAAATAATTGAGAGATAACATCACTTACTGGCGTTATGCACTTTTATTTTATTTTATATATTTATCCCCTTTAATTAATTAATTTTTTATTATTTTAATATAAGTAAATGGAGGTATAAACAGAGCTCATGGCAGAAAATGTTAAAATACCCTGTACTGACATTGTCTGCAGCAGGGTTTAAAAAGAAAATTAAATGGAGAAAAATCAAACTACATGCGAGGGGGGGGGGGGGAAAAATTCCTTGTTTTATGTTTACGTAGTACTCCATTGACCCGTATTATCCCTTCCTACAGCTACGTTCAGAAGGGCCTTTGATACTGCAAGCGTGTTGCGGAGTGCGCAGATGGAGCAACAAGTGTAGAGAGAGGTCCTGTATGCAAATGCGCAGCGGTGGTCGACCGCGCAGGGCGGGCGGTGGGCGTTGGGCTAATGGCGGCTAATGGGGCATTGTGTTCAGAGGGTAGGCAGGTTGCGGCCGCAACCGCGGGCCGCGTCACCGCCGCTCGCCTCTGCGTGCATGTGTGTGTGTGTATTAGAGAGTACGAAGACATCGGTGGACAAAGGTAGCCATGGAGATACGGAACATTAACGACGTAGATCACATTGTCCGAATACTTCCCAAGGCTTGATGAAGATAATACTGAGTACGTTTTTCAGCCGCCGCGTTGTCTAGTTGCGTCTCTCAATAACTGTAGCGCTGATGAAATCCAAAATTAAAAACGTCGAAATATCGGAGTATGTGAACTATAAATCAATTTTAGATATTTTAACAAAAAAGATGAAAAGGGTATCCTATATACTAATAATGATCGTAGTAATAATAATTATTATTATTATTATATTATTATTATCCTTTATACATTGCGAATTGTAAATAAATAAAAGCAAACTCCACACACTTGGCCAACACACCCGTGGGTTACTCTTGTATTAAGCAGTCAGAGAGACTGTCAAATAAGAACAAACTACGACAATAATAGTAATTGGTTTTGACCTTCTTTTTCTTTAGCTTGGATCCAAATGATCTAAACGTTCTTTCTTCGTTTTCAGTAATTGGTTGTGTTCCTTGCATTTAAGAAATTAAATATTTGTGAATAGTATTGAGGTTATGTTTGCAGTGCGGCAACTTAACATTTCTACCGTTGAGATCCTCTCAGTGTGAACTGAAGCGCTGTTGCCTCATTGGACACTCATTGCCTTTAGTGCCCATGAGGAAATACGGACCAATGTAATGAGAAGATTATATTCCTACTGAGAACACGCCCAAGAAAGTCAGCCATGAAGAAGAAAAATACATTCAAAATACGACTAGGTAATTTTACTCTTCATTCGATTCTCGAACTATTTCTCAGCTCAGTCTTGTGTATAGTTTTAAAATCTCAGAAATATTACTCTACTTTACGCATTTTACGGAAGAAACAAAAAGTATATTTTTTAAATTAGTTAAATGAACCTTGTCAGTCTACTATTATATTTTTTTGCTTATTTATTCTTCATACGTAACCTGTAGCGTATCTGAGCAGGACAGAGAGAGCGGTCTGTCCTAGACCTCCAAGAACGAAGAGACGTAAGAACTCGTAAATTTGAATACAAATATAAAGTTGTTATAAAATAAATATCAAATTTATGATTCGGTTTCTTTAAATACACTGACGCGATCGATGTGCACTTGTTTCGAAGCACAAACTTATATGTGATTTGAAGATTGGGGAGGGTCTCCTAAATGACATCCGTCCAGGGCCTCCTTAGATAAAAGGTACGCTACTGCACATAGCATCTCATTTTATTCTCATTATGTATTTTTATATCATTTATTCACCTGTGAATTGTTTGTCATCCAAAATAAGAACAACAGTTTATTAAGTCGTTTACTGGCTTGTGGTGACCAATGGCGAAATAAATGAATTCTGTGTCAATTATCTCCTGAGACAAAAAAACCTTGCGAAGTACACTTCCAAGGCATTGGAATACGTTTCTGAAAAAAAAACCACTATAAAAGTCGATAGATATAAAGTTATTTTTCGATTCCTTCTCGCAAAAGTTATTTTTGCAAGCAAATATGCAGCGTGTATCCCTTTGGAATTCTACGATGTCAGCATGGAATAATGAACGATTTACAAAAAATGAAAAACTCAATTGCGTTTTNTGGAATTCTACGATGTCAGCATGGAATAATGAACGATTTACAAAAAATGAAAAACTCAATTGCGTTTTGATGGGCTCACGTCATGGGAATGCACCGTCATTTCGACATTTCGTGTGAATTTATCGACGTGGTCATTACGTGTGCAAATCGTTCCATTTTCTGTTTCACTCCTCGTTCGAATATTTTTTTCGCTTATTGTATTTTAATTGAAGGCCCTTCGACCCTTTATCGAGACTTCGAATTATCGTTCGCTTCCATATTCATCGCTGTGGCCAATGGATTCGACGATGGTCACTGGAGGATTATTACGCCCTTTTACCCAAACCCCGATGGACAGACGTTCACTTTTAACTTCCATGTCATAATTTATACAAAATGTTCTGTCAAAGGAAATTGACATCCCTTTTTTTTCTTTCTCTAGTGTAGTTCATGCAGATTGTTCGTTATTTGTGCTCCGTATGTAAATAGACATGCAGTGGTAGAATTTTGGAAATTTTTTTGCGAAACATTCGGAAGCGGGCGTGAAAATTTTTTTCGAATGCTTTATTTTAAATTTTGCATGTTGATAATAATTGTTACGTACATCATCAAAGCAATATCGTGTAATGATTGTTCCACAATTGCGGATGTGCGGAATTCCACTCTCATTTTTTAGTGTTGGAATAATGTATTATGATATCTTATTTGACCATTGCTGAAGTGAATAGTAATAAGCACCAAATCTTATTTTGAATATATTCCTTCATCTCCTATCATTCATAAACCAATTTCCACAAATGTGGTATCATTATGAAGACACATTTCTGTATCCGCACTGGGCCTTACATTTTACCCATGTACTGCGTTTTACTTTCGGGAAACTGTTGTAATCGATCGAAAAATAAATTTTGAGATCTCTTCGGGTCTTTGCGAATTGGCTGCAGGAGAGTCTATTATCAGTGTGTGTATGTTAAGAATTTTGTTACTCCAATAACTCACGAACAAACTGATGCATCGAAACCAAACTTGAGATTTGACTTTGAATGCATTGGGAATGGAGTTTACCATGTAATGTGATGATAAATATTTTGTAACCGATTGATCTCTTAAATATGTCTCTTTGTTTATTAATTATAACATATTGTGATTTCGTGTATGAAGTTTTTTTCCTTCTTTTTTCTTAAAGTTTTAGTGTTATACAGTGTGTTGTGCCATGAGTTTTTATTATGAACTGTAATTGGAAAGTTGAGTAGGACACACTCCAGATTATTTAATTATTTCTTTTAAAATATAATTGAATTTCAACTTCCTAAGCTTTTTTTCCACGTGACTCTACTCACTTCTCAGTGATTCGCCAAAAAAACTTCACTCAATGTATTTACTTCATATACTGCCCTTACTAGTCTGGTACATTGATAAATTCTGAGTCAAAGTTTATTACGTTTGTCTGCATACGAAATGTTTTTGCTGTTTACTTATTTCATGATGCAATGGGTACTAATAAATATTCTTATGTTGGTATGACTGTGATATATTTGCGCTACCCCCAATAGTAGTTTTATATTTTACCTGTGCAGTAGCGTGTGGTTTCTATTATTGCCATAAAAATGTACTCGAACGAGGCATTCGAATATGTTTCACTCTAAACACAAACCTGTTTCGTGCGTGTAGGAGATTTGGTGCTACAGAAATCGTGGTCCATTCTGTCAGGTCCCGGAGTCTACTGCTGCGCCATCTAATCTTCGTAATCAACCTCATCCTTATTAATTCTTACGAAAGGATCATCTTGTGCTGACAAGCGAAGATCGATGAGACACGTGACTCAAATACATTCTCGTGGATCTATTGCTTTGACGAAGTAAACCGTCTCTTCAATAATTAAAAGTATTTTTTTGAACATATTTTATGAATGTAAACGTCTTACTATCATCAATTCTGGTATGATTGATAATTGATTGTTCGAATTCATTTTGTCCCACTTTATAATTTTCTGTTGATATCGGTACTGATTATTTACCATCCACGTGTTACTTCACTATAAATGTTTATAAGCATTTGTCTGGCTAGTGTGCTTCGTGCGAGAATAAATATATTGTTATCATCATCTTTTGTGTAATCAAATTTTTCATGGGTAAATTAATTATTTTTACACTTGATAGTAATTTGATGCATTTCAATACTTTTTTCATTCTTCAATTTTGTGTGACAAAAACGCTTGGTAGGTTCTAGTATATCATTTATAAAGACTACTCATCTCGTTTTAAATTAGTATTACAGAGATATCCTCTCTCAATTTGTCACCCATAATTTTGATTCACTTCAGTACATATAAAAATTAATGTCAAAATTTTATTATAATTTCGAAACCCATAATTTTTTATTATCTTCTTCCCGAATTTTTTGTTTATGTACCTTTTTTAAATAATTTATAGGGTAATTTGTTCAATTTTTTAGAGCGCAATAGTAACAAACCATTTGGTTTTGAGATCTAGAGTTATGAAAACTAGAATTCAGATTAGGGAGAAATAAATGGTTCAATTTAAAGAATACCTTTTGACTGTTAAAAAAAGGATAATTTCATAATAAATATTAACATTTCAAATATTCTATTCCACAAAGATCTCCTTACTGTTGCTAAAATGTCCCTAATATTTCAAGTATCTTCATTCACTTGTTGTAAAGAAAATAGTACCTTTTTACCGACTAATTTAGTTTTGAGAAAATTGTTATTCTAATTTCTTGTACTTATCATATAACACTAACAATTCACTTGAGAATTATATTTAAAACACATTAAAACGTGAGATTGTCGTAAGAAATGTTCTAAGGCGTATAGATTTTCCAAATTCCCGTAATCTCAAAATAAAAAATTCCAATATATTCCTTGACATTGATTAAATTGAATTTGTTTATTTTTTAAATTCGTATGGGTACATTTAATTCTTTATATATTTTTATTCCTAAATAAAACCTTTTTTTCGTTGTGACTTCTGTAAGGATGTTTGTTGTCAAGTTAGTACATTTATGGGCTTACGAGTCCATCAATCTCAATTTATTGTCTTGATCCTGCATTTAGTCTCCAGGGGCCCAGTCACATCGATTGAACATGATAGTGAATTGAGATACTTCAAAACATGAGAATATTCTATGAAGGTTTCAGAAGGAAACTGGGGTTCATGAAATCGTTTTCCCGTTCGCGAAAAATGCAAAATTATCACTTAATATGAACCAAGGCTACGGAGCTCGTCATTTAGGAGACTCGTTTGTTTGGTTGGTATGTAATGTGCTTTAATTGTTGCTTCTCGACCGAGATGATGATCTCTTACCGGGTGGTACATTAGCCTCTTTTTTATATTAATATACCTAGTAATATCTTCATAGGACGTAAGAGTTTTTTTTCTATCGGTGTCTATTAATACCCCACGTAATGTGATATATTTTAAAAACTTTAAATTAAAATTGTGAGTAGATAATATTAATATTCACGTTACTTCAATGGCATAGTGTCACTGACGTAATGTCAGCATGTAATTCATATAACTTGTCATCTAACTACAGATGAATCGAATTTGTTAAGTGGATTTCCAGTACATTCTTATGTACCTATTAATACGGTGAAATTTTAGAAATTATATATGTAATAATTTGTGAGATGAATTCGCATAAATCTAGCAGTTTTTTGTTGTAATAATATATTTTCGTTGTGGTTTGTGGGCAGTAATGAAATAGTGGTTCAAAATGTGAACGTTCGGAAATAAAGCTACGTGTAAAGCAAATGAACTGATGCATGAAGATGAATTACTGCTACCTCCGTTCCTCTTGAATATCCCGACTTCCCTCCTCGATACTAGTATTCCAGAAATAACATTACATTGATTCATGATTCTAATTTCTTTTGTTATGACAACATTCCGTCACATTTCATTTCTTCATCAGGGGTAATAATCCATATAACACGAACACATTGTTCATATCATCACGTAGCGCTGTTCACAATACCAGTTATGCAACATAAACTTTTGAACGCGCTATCATTCTTCATATCCACACATCTTTACAACTAATTTTAGTTTGTTGTAGTATTTTTACAGCAAATAGACGCTTTTGTGACAACTATTAATTCCTGTATATTACTTAATTTTGGACATTACTTAATTACATGGTAGGTGGTGACTCGCGTTAGGTATTATTTTCGGTAAAGTTCCATGATTTAAAGTATATAAGTCGTGTGTTAGGTTTGGGACCATTTTCCGACGTTAGTACGCATCGTTGCCGACAGGGCCGCTAGCAAATGTTCTGCTATCCCCTCCTCCAACTTCTCACTGCGAATAGCATGTGGAGAACGCACATACATGCATGCACTTTCCAATGCCTTGAATGTATCGAATGAATGAATGAATGAATGAATGAATGAATGAATGCATGCATCGAATGCTCCACTAACACGAGTACCTGAGGTCGTCAAATTCTGTTCTTTGCGTCTGGCACCATTCTACTATTCTTCGTTCCTATCCCTTGTCACTGTTACCAAGTTTAACATACAATATGCCTTTAAAATACTTTAAAGTATTTCGTCATTTTAGAGGACAAAAATCAACTGTATTCGCGTTCTCGATGAATAATACAAAGTTGTTTTTTAAATAAACAAATATTCCAAACATTTATGGTATTAATGAAAACTTCTGTTTCATGGAATTAAAAAATGATTTTTAAGTTGTTTAAAAAAATATTTGGAACCCAATCTGAGGAACTGAACTAAATATTTTGTGAAACTTGAACTCTTTATAGAACATTAATTCCAAGTACCCGACGGTTGTTAACAATAACTCATCTAACTAATCGGAACAGGATAAAATTCAAGATAACAATTCTATAGAGATTTTCTTTCTTTTCTTTCTTTCTTTCTTTCTTTCTTTCTTTCTTTCTTTCTTTCTTTCTTTCTTTCTTTTTCTTCTCTTTCTCCCCTCCTTTCTACCCCTCCTTTTTCTTCTTCTACTGCTCCGTTTCCTCTTTCTTTTGCGGTCACCTTAGTTGCATGCTTCATATGTCCTGTGTTCTACTCCAATATCAACTGATCAGAGTTTCCTATTTTATAAAATTCTTCTGACTTGGAATTCTTCATTGACTGACTTGGAAACGTTTTCGAGTGGGAACAGAAGAAACCATACTATCTGGTTTTCAGTCATAGAATTCCATCGTTTCCGATATTTATGTAGCTGAGGGATCTTGGCCCGCATTATGATTCGATCTGGTTTCTTCATCAATTGGCATGGACAAAATCTGCTTCTTGGTCACATGTTTGCATTGTTGCGGCTCTGAGTGAAACTTCAAAAGAGTCTTCCGGGACTCTTTTCAGTTCTCATAGAGTTGAAGGTAATATCGAATACTTTTGGCTTTATCTTAATTTTTTCTTCTTCGTTTCGAATTAGAAAAGTAAAAAGGACCCTTGATTGGAATTGATGGGATGGTCTCTTACTTGCTTCCGCAGAGAAAATTAGTTTATTCTCTTCCACTAGGTGATACACAGATTGTAACTACTTTTTTTTTGACAATGTATTTACTATTATTGTATGAAGTATTATTTATTAAGTAAATAAAGAGATTTCATTGTTTTCAAATATGTACTATATATTATTATCATTTTTAATTATAAGAATGTAGTCTTGTTACCCCATAACTATCCTTGGAGTTATCTTTTTTATATATCCGCATTCTATCCATTCTTGTCTTAAGAAATGGTCTATTCGTGATAAAATCTTCACTAGAAGATTATAACTTCTGTTCTCTAGGATTTAAAGATATTTTACGTTAAATCCCATGGATTGTATTCCATAAAAATGTCAAAAAGTGGCTCGAAAAAGTGGCTTTTTATTTCTTTTCAACTTAATTTTACATTATTATTGTAATAATTAGTATGTAGTTATATTTATTTTTAATATATGATTTTTATTCTTTCTTGCAGGTAAGAGACAAACTATCGCTAATTGCAGCTTTTATAGAGGAAGACTACATCGCCATAGTAAGTGAAAATACAAAAGTTGAAATACTAATAAATTCCATCAAAAGACAAAATCAAACTATCCCACAACACGCCCAGAAAGTGCCCAAAGGGTTCACGGTGGCTAAAGCTCCGCATTTACAAGAAAATGTGGCCAGCACCTCACTCCGCCCGGTTTGACCCCAGGATAGAGCCGGTACTCATTTTACAGCAGGCTGAGTTGACCTGGAAGTCAGTCTGGATTATGAGGTGTGTGATAAAAATCCCCACCCCACCGGGTATCGAACGTCGACCACCCATCCAGCAACTCAGCGCTCTACCCATTTTGTTTGCAGCAAACTTAGCAATTTTATTCGCATTTTAGTTTCTTAACAGCTCTTTATTAATCGTAAAAATTGTTAAAAAGAAGATGAATGTATAATCGGTAACATCAAATGTTCGACAAAAATAATTAAAAATAACCTCCCGTTGTGGGTTTGGATCCCCGGAGCTCGTGCTCGCCACGCACGCAGATTACCTTTTTTCTTCGAATAATTTTATGTAGACAAAACTGGATGACACTTTCACAATTACGCCTTCTGAGCTACGCTGACTCCAATAAATTTCATATTATTTTAAAATCGATTTCCAAACCTTGATAAATTTCGAATTATTGTAATGGCATTGAATTTAGGTTTTGTAGAAGTACGTCAATAGACGTCAATCGCTCTGAACTGTCGCTTTCATCCCATTTGTCCAGTGAATGGTGAATGAAGTGCTCGCTTGACGAACCATTGAACACGCGTTGCTTTGACGTGTAGGGAAAAGGGATGACACTCCACATTCCACGCGATTTGGGATGGCGAATTTGCTATCAATTTCCACTAGTCAAACTCGACGTCATTTGTAAAGAATTTTTCCTACGTCATCCGGAACTTTTGGAACTTACGTATCATTGTATGGTATATTTTTTTGGCTTTCTTCGTTATTTATATTCGAGTTATCAAACTTCATCGAGATTTTGAACTCTAGACTCTTGTATATCCTCACTGACATATAAATGCGTAACGCGAAAGTGTGTCTGTCTGTTTGCTACCTGATCACGACTAAACCACTGAACCGATCGAGATGAAATTTGACGAGAAGATATAGTTTAGATGTCCGAGATGAACACAAGCTAGCTTTCATTTTTTAATGTGTGATGAGAAAAAGGGTGAAATATTTTTTGACGAGAAACGTCGATAGAATGGGGAAAAAAGAGAGATATTCGCTAACGCTG
Organism: Laupala kohalensis; assembly: GCA_002313205.1. Lineage (NCBI taxonomy): Eukaryota > Metazoa > Arthropoda > Insecta > Orthoptera > Trigonidiidae > Laupala > Laupala kohalensis. Next base: position 147,699 of record NNCF01128365.1, read on the forward strand.
TCTAAACGGTTGGAGATAGGCGACAACTGTGAATGGCAATATTGTTTGCCTCCAAGAGTTCTACAAAAGACGACGCGACAACATCTCTACAAAAATTAACCTAAATTATCGATAAAACTGCATTAAAAATAGGAGTGTTTAAAATTNCGCGACAACATCTCTACAAAAATTAACCTAAATTATCGATAAAACTGCATTAAAAATAGGAGTGTTTAAAATTCGTCAATTTAAAACAGTAATTTAAGAACGAAAAATTCAATCATCATCAAATTTTATGTATTATTTTCTTTGTGCGTTTAACAAAAAAAGTCCTTAATTCGTAAAATTTCGACGAATAGTTCAGATATCACGAGAATTTTAATGAAATGGTGCAGCCGCATCATGCCTCGAGATTGTGTAGTGTATACAGCTAAGTTTTATATTAAATTCGTATTATTATGAATTTGAAAAATTAAGATGCTCGACATGTTTTTAAAAACCAGTAAGTGAAAGTATTTTGATCTTAGAATGTAGGGAGATTTTTCTGGAGTAAAAGAAGATTATGTACATATTTCTTCCGTGTACCCTACATGTGGAGAAGATATGTGATAACTTTCGGTCAGGTGAAAATGACGAGCCGGGAATCGAATCCTAGTGGTTAACACTCCTGCGATGAAAGCAGGAGTCCCGGGTTCGATTCCCGGCGCGTCGCCATTTTCACCTGACCTAAAAGAAGATTAGTTTAAGAAAATTTCCCAGGCAACACCGGATAATTAGCTAGTTCTATATAAAGTTTTTCTTATGAACTCTCACTCAACTATTCTGTGAGATAAGTCTGACTATATATCGAGAATTTAACATATTACAAAGTGGTGTGTATATGCAGTCAAATCCTACTGAATAATCTGCACGTAACTTTTAATTTAAGACCCTTAACCTCAAAGTATTGAGATTCATTGCAAGTTATTATTCCATAATGTTGATTTTGTAGTATTTAATGTAAAGCTTCCTGCTATAATACGACATCGTAATGTTCTTGGCAATTCACTTTATTTTGTAAATGTTTGTAGTCACATAAGATAAAATCACATGCGCTCACATTCCACTGTCCCTGGTGAGTACGTCCCTTGCTAAGAAGTTGCTCATATTGTGTTGGTTTACACGAGGGACCAAAGAGAACGTTATGGTTACGTCTGTTATATATCAATTAATTATTGACCATTTAGAGACGCATACTTCGACTTGAATACATTTGTATTTACAAATGTTTACGAAGAAACTTGTTAATACAAATCGAAAAATACGTCAATAAATAATGGGCCAAAGAAAAATTCCACAACAAGCAATCCTTCGAAGAATCAGCCCAGATAGTGACTTGATACCAAATGTCCATAGTTTAATGTTAATTTTTTCTTTATTTTACTTTTTTTTATTTCTTTGGCTTCCAGTACATCGAATTATATTTCTTGTTTATGAAATGTGTACTTTGAAGAGACTGGGAGGAATTTATCGGATTCACATGAAACGGATCGGTTTTTGTCTATTTCGCTGATTTTTTCTTCTGAGTGTCGTGTGAGAGAGTACGATGAGAGTAGAATAGTCTGACGGTGATGATAGTTCGTTGCATCTTCATCACGCAAACCCCCTGAAGGGCTGCTGGTGTCTGCTGGGCGCCTCACGGATATCATCCTGGCTGCAGCGCGCGGGCCGAGAGGGGGAAGTGGGTTGTGAGGGTTTGGGGGGAAGGGAAGAAGTGATCGGATCGATGACGCCCATTGGCTGCCGGATATGGTCGCGTCGATCATCTGCGACAGGTCTGCGACGTTGCCGCATTGCCAGCGCGATCTCTGACCTCTAGGAGAGGAAATTTCGGAGAAAATATGTTTACCGAATGTCCTTCTCACGTCCAATTATACTTGTCAGTTTCGTGTCGGGTAACTGCGACAAGAAGAACGAATGGGATGAACTGTGTCTTGTTCAATCGTTCGATTCAGAGGAAAGAATGACCTTCAGAAATGCGGGAAGAACATCCAATATCGCATTTACTCAGGTTCGGAATAAAAAAGAACTTGTGTTGGCGCTACGGTCTCCGAGAGATAATTTTTTCTTTTGTACCTAGAAAGTTTTATAGAATCAACGACGCGAGTTTATCTACTTGCGCGCATTGAAAGTTTTTTTTATTATTCATTATATCGACGATTTGTCCTAACTCATCTATTAAGTCAAATTATGTTATGTATTATTCATAACCCTTTGGGAAATGGTACAAACGGAAAGCATTTGACTGTACGAGAGTCAAAAACCAATCTGCTTTTTATTTTAAGGGATCTGTTATGAATGTGAATTACCTTTCGTTTTCTGCTTCAAAAAATCTTTTCATCATTCCTGATATTGTTCTGCTACGAATAAATTTCCAAACATAATGCATGAAATGTTTCATAGAATTATTCATTGAATTACCCTGAAGTGAAGTGAAGTAAAGATGTAAGAATATAAGGAACATAAGAAATGGCACAAAGTTACGCACAAATCAGCAGGAAAAGGGAAATATATATTCAGCTTCAACACAAATAAGATAATGCTGTGAGAAAATAAATAAATTTAGTGTAAAAAAAAGCAATTATAAACTTCTTGTGACCAAGTGAACAATAATTTACCCTCCGAAAGTAAGCAAGTGACCATTCCAACAATTCCGATCAAAGATGGATTTAACGTTAAATAAAACGTAATTAAAATTAAAACGTTTTTGTGGAACTCGTTGTTTGCTTGTCCCTTGTTTTGACGCTTCCTTCCTTTCCTCCCTCGATGGATTGTGAAGAGAATTCATTCATTCATTCATTCATTCTTTCTTTCGGCTTCTGCTGCTGCACGTGCAGCTGGTAATAAGGTTCGTTTAATTGAGCGCCTTCGGGGCGTCTCCACTCCCTCCTCGCACTTTCCGCCTGCGGTTTCTGCGTGGGAGAGATGGGGGGAGGTGCTGATGCCCAATTTGTTGGCACCCCCTCGTCTCGCTCTGAGCTTTCAACAGGGTTGCCATCTTTGCGACAGACGCGCTCGATTTGGTGAGAAGTGAACAAGAATGTAAATGTTCTACGTTGTGAATCTTGAATAATAATAATAATAATAATAATCTTTTAGGAATTCAAGACTAAGTTATCAACACCTCTAATTACAGAAAATATATTCTAAAAGACCACACTGTAAATTACAGCAAATGCCGCCAATTGCATCTGATAGAGGAAACCATCCAACACATCACTGCAGGATGCAAAATTTCTGCTCTGAAGGATTATTTGCTCAAGCACAACATGGTGGCGAAAAATATTCATCAAAACGTTGCGGATAAATACAAGCTCATCCAAAATAAAACCCCATATTACAAGTATCAACCAGAGACAGTGTTAGAGAACAAAATCCATAAATTATATTTTGATGGAGCCATCATCACACACAAATCCATCCACCTGGACCGTCCAGATATAATGTTCATTGACCAAAGTTGAAACACCACATTCTTCATAGACAAACAGAAATAATCTACAGAAGACAGTGACAGACAGAAATAACCTGCAGATGACTAGCTGAAAAAGTGTCAAATTACATCCCCCTTTCTCAGGAATCTGGGAGATGAAACAAGTCCATATAGTCCTAATAGTAACCTCTGTAACAGGAGTAATTACAAATACTATACATTCCAGTTTAAAAACATTACATTACATTCACATTTCTCTTCAGAAAGCCATCATTATTGAAACATTCTATATAGTTAATAAACATAGAAATCTCTTAGATTACGGTGAACCTCACCGCCAGGTAACAGATTAATCATGTTACGTCGAATGAAAATGGGAGACGGGACCGGGATTCGAACCCGGGATTTGAGCATTGCGCGCTCATCGCCTACCGACTGCGCCATCCCGTGCCCGTCTACCATTCTCATACAACTTGTGAAACCCAAAGACCTCTGAGGTGGTCTCGTAGAGACTAAACTCCTCATCTGAGGCGACTCCCTTAGGAAGTACTTTATTTGGGTAGTATTTTTCCATTTCTGGTTCACAAACATAGA
>NNCF01128365.1:157754-173037 GCA_002313205.1 Laupala kohalensis
TAATTACCATTTATTTCATATGCTAGTGAATATCATTTAATTATATGCATTTAAAGCTATTTAATATAAATTGACTATATAAGTAAAAAATGGAAGGAAATATTGGTAATAAAGTTTGCTGCGTCACTAAAAACCCTGTGATACTAAAATATTGTCCGTAAACTTACCATCTTTCATGACTAAATGATATTACAAATTTATTATTCATCTTACAAGCCGTTGAAATTAGTTATCCTTTTTTGTAATGATGGAATGGAACTTAATTTAATTGTAATGTAATGAGTTTAATGATTAATATATCGTCTGAATTATAATGGAACAAACGCACGTCAAATTCAGCCACAACGGTTATTAAATATTGTCACATCAATTAAAAATCATCACAATTAACATCACAAAATCTATATGGATTTTGTAAAGGCGAGACGTGTTTTAATTGGTAACTTTTTAATAAATGTTGAATCCGAAATTTGACGAGTGACTTTGTAATCGGTTTTATGTACTAAATAGTCTCTATTTTTCCTCAAATTTCATGAAAGTGACCGAATCATTTGATCTCAGTATAAGAACCAAGTCGCAGATGGCTATTCCCTCTATTTGCGTGACATTTTGGAAACTTTATCCATGATTACAGTAGAATCCCTTTTTAACCGGCTTCGGATCAATGTATCCTCGCATCAACCGGTTTATCCCGTGGAATTTTTTTTTCTTCTCTCTTTCAGCGTACAATCGCTGACTCATAGATTAATTATTTCAGGGACCTTTGCTGGAAAGTATGTATGTATATAAAGTATGTGTGTAGGTACATACAGTACAATAAAGTGAATTACAGTGACGTCGTATTTGCTTGTTTCATCATGATGACTTTTTGAGGAAAAATTGATTTTTTACGTGAACTTTGGAAAAACCGTCCAATCTCGTAACCGGTCTCGGTCCCGGCCAGAACGGTTAAAAGTGGATATACTGTACTGCAAACGTTGTGACTGTCTTTCTGTCTCGTGCATTCTTGATTTGTGTTCTTCCTGTCCTAGAAAACAGTGGTTTCTCTTCGTCTAATGGTGTATTGTCTGTGTCCGGCTCGCCAATGCGGGGGCGGGCGGCAGGGACCGTGGTGCGGAGCCAGTTTTATTCAAGTCTACGCGTTGGCAATTCTCCGGGACAACAGAAGACGAATCTGTGCAAGGGAATATAATAATTTGCTACTAATACATGAATAGAAAAACGTAATTGTCACAAGAGTTACGGCGATATAATGACGAACGGTAACATAAATGTATTGAACATTCTACTTCACGCGAGTACAGTGAGTTGCAATATCAATAAATTTAAATCGACGTGAATGTTTCTTCTGTGTTGGTTACAAATGTTCCGTTTTGAAATTTTTGTTTGTACCACGTGGAACGAGTTGTATTACAAGTAATTTATATTTCAATTTAAAATAACTAACTAATATGTTTAGCTTGAAATTTTACACATGAACTCTTCGTATGATGGAACTCGTATGTGCTCCGTTTATTTTGCTCCTGTGATACATAAAAGCTCTTTTACAAATAATTGTCTCGCGAAGTAATTATTACTCCGTTGATTTTCTACTTTGATTATTTTCAAATGAAATGCATGTCATAGTACGCGCAGAAAAGTAAATAGTTATTTGAAATATATTGTAAAAAGTAATTAGAAAGATAATTGAGCAAATACACACCCCTCCTCCCCCTCCGAAAAAAAACAATACATCGTTTTTACGTACGAATAAAAATATAAACTCTTGTGTCGGGTCAAGGGGAATTCTCAAATATTTGTTTATATTGTTTGCATTTTATTAAAAATAATTCCTAAGGACATGACGAAATCTGTATTAAAGTGATAAAGTGGTGCAACGTCTTTGAACAACAATGTATAGTTTATGGGATAACGATCTTATGTTTAAAAATTCCCAAAAAATAATATAAGCATCTGTTTAACACGACCGATAATTATTTTTTAATTTAGTTTTAATTCCACATCTTTAACAAAGTTATTGTGTAATAGTCATGTCTCACCTCTCAGAGTGGATATCTCTTTCATTACATATGTTTGTATCGTAATTAGACTAAATTAAATACACTTACCTGTGAGTAAACAGAAAAAGAAATACGTCATGTAGCATGAACAAAGCCGGACGCTTAGTGAAGAGTACATAACCATCTATGAAACATTCAATAAAGTTATCTATTCTGTTTATATCAGAATAATCATTCCAACAGAAATTTAGAAATTATGGTTTATTACTAATTTTACCCTTTAAATTGCACTGTATATGAATAAAGTATCTCTAGTTTGACTAAAGTTCTCTAGTTTTGTGACTGTTTTGTTTTGTTCTGCTTTTTTATATTAAATTTGTAGCATGGGCGATAGTTTTTTTTATACCAATATCAATTAGAATTACATTAGTTTATTAAAATATAGTCCCTTCAGACACTATGCACAAGAGCGCCTACAACTTTGAGATGGTTTTACTCAATTATTAGCCCCGAAAAATCAAAATTTTATTCGACAACATGTTAAATAATAATTTTTTCTTTCATAAAAAATGTATGGTATTTTTGAAGAGTCGTGAGGTCGTCAAGCTGAACAGAATCAATGCCTCACGCTGCATACTCAGCAATAGAGGGTAAATTCAAGTTTTAGCGTGTTTTCCTGCCGTTTTCGATGAATCATGGGCAAATTTTGTTGATTTTTGGAATGCTGTTATTTACTATAAATTCTTCATATGTTCTACAGGATATTTTTGTTCATTTCTCCGGTTAAATTTTCCACAGTTAAAAAAATAGCCCCTTAAAGATTTATCTTTATAAGAGCCCATACAATTTTAACTGCAATTTTCTTAAAACAAGTAAATGTAAAAAATGTATATATAAGTCCTTCGAACAGACAAAAAAAAGTGCAGTTAATCGGTATCACTTGGATGTGTTAAGATTTAATAAAAGAGGCCATATTTCCTTCCAGAAGTACATTCATAATTATACAAGTAAATTTTATGTTTTTATCCTTGTATCCTGAAATTCGTGATTCTATTTGTTTAATTGTTTAAATAATTTCGATTTTCTAACTTCGATTGTTATTTCGACTTTTATGTAATTCTAATTATTTTGTGGTTTTATTTATTATTTTAAATTTCAATTACTATAAAATTTAATTTTTATGGTAATAATTTAATTATTATAAAAATTCTAACTAATTTTTGTATTTATTTATTATTGTAATTTCAATTATTATGATAATTTTAATTAATTTTGTAGTTTATTAATTATTTTAAATTTTAACTATTATTGTAAATTCGCCATTTTTCTTATGTAAAGGCGGAAGAACAGACCTGTCGGTCTAAGCCAAACCCAATTCTATTCTACCAATTTAATATTTGGAATAGTCGTAGCAGTGAATGCAAGTCTGAACTGATCCGGATGATTTTCTTTATATTCGTGCTTCACTTGCAACATGTGAAGGGGCTGGAGGGGTTCGGTGGCTGGAGGGTTGGTGCTGCGGTCGTGTGGGGTAAGGATGGGGAAGGGACCGTGCCAGCTGTTGTCTTCTGCCTGATGTGACAGCTGACTTCCTAGGAGGTCCTGGGACAACTGGCCGCTCGCATGTCTCTCCGTCTCAAGGGCTTTCGCGTGCAGTTTAGACGCTGAAATGAATTCCGACAGGTAGAGATTTTCGAATGACATATTTTTAATAATTTTCACACTAAAGGATACATGGGAAGAATCAAGCTTGGCTCACAGTCTGTGTGTATATTTCAGTCAAGATGTGTACTCTTTAATATTAGCTTCAGGGCATAGTTCTAAAAGATTTTTCGAGAATAGCTCTACTATTAACGTCCACTACATATAATATGAAGAAATAACAACTTTCGACATTTTTACGGACGATTAAAATACATATTGAGTTTAAAAAAATACACGACGTTTCGAATCGTAATTTGATACAATTCGTTATCACCTGGGGACGACTCAAACGTTGTGTGTTTTGAAAGTACAGTATGTATCTTAATCTTACGTAAAATGGTAGTAATATTTTATCTATTCAACTTTATTATCTAATCTGCTAGGGTTCATTTAGCGGCGCGTGGGCCCTCAGCCCTACCAATATAATATAATAAATTTATAAATATTGTATTTATTTTTATGTATATGTAAATAATTCCCGATTTGATTTGATTTGATTTGATTTGATTTGAATCTGCGGGGAGTAACTAACTCTCGATTTTGAATATGATTTGAAGGCAAATATGATACCCAAATTGTTCACGAAGAGTAGAGCTCCGCAATTACAAGACCTCGGCTCTGGAAGGAGGAGATGTGGCCACAGCATGTCGCTCCGGTCGGTGCGACTCCGGGATAGACTCTGTCACTCATTTCACATCAGACTGAGCAGACCTAGAAGTCAGTCTGGATTTTGAGGTATATGTAAAATCCCCATCCCGTTGGGAATAAAACCCTGGTCACCAGCGAGCAACTCAGCGCTGACTCCATGGATTATATATATGAGGAATTGTAGTAATGTTATGAATATCGAGTTTCATCAAATGTTATACCTCGGTGCCTTAATTTTCCTGCGTTGTTTATGAATGTTGAGTGTGATCAAGCTTTTGATTTACATGAGGAGACAACTGGTCCCAATACATGAGGCAGTGCTACATGTTGACGTAGAAAAAGGTAATTCCAAAGGCAGTACGCTATTTAGGGTGATTGTCCTGTCCTCTTTTATGTTCTTAGATAGGTCGGAAAGCACTATTGTGTGCGGACGGTAAATGTTCTATCGTGTCAGAACCCTCTGTATTAGACCTAAGACAATATGGGGTATTAAATATGTATTTTGAGTTGTGATACCTCAGCTTGGCGACAATCGTATTATTTTCACTTGTAAGAACAATTTTTTAAACTTTGATTAATTTTGACGCTGTTTCCCGCATAGTCTTTGGCAACAACCCACGGACGGTAAAGCAGCGTAGTCTTGAAGAAATGACAAAAAGGAGAAGATGGAAATGACGAAAGAGGGACAGCGAACAAGACTAGACGAGACGGAGATTGAGAAGAGAAGACTAACAAGGAAATTGTAATAAATAAATAAATGAAAATTTCCCACGAGTATTAAAGGAGAAATAAGTTTAATAACACACGTTTCTCTATGACAGTTTTATTTTTTTACGTTTTTGGTGTGTATGTAGTGTGGTTATGACATGATTTTATTCTCGACATTTTAATGAAAAAGAAAAAGGAAAGGTTCAGAGAAATTAATTTACGTAGCGGATGAGGAAGAGCATAGCGTGATATGCGCCATAGAAACCCTACCCTTTGACAAGATGTCACGAAAGCAAACAATAAAGCTGCGACCGCTGCTGCGAGTCGCCTCAGTGAACAGCGAAGTCGTTCTTTTGTGTGTGCAAGCGTTGTGCATGAGGTAGACCTTCTTCTCTGCGGGATATTCAGAAGACGAACGCGAGACGCACGCCTTGGACCAGGGCTCTTCCGACGGGCAGTTCTTCCACACGAAATATTACCTCGCTCCTCACCTCTTGCGAAACGAAATTCTCCGCTGCTTTTTGTATTGCCGAAGGAATAGATGTGTGCATCTAATAGTTTTAATATTTTTAATTCCTGTAGAGTAGATAGCGGCCGTTAAATGTGCTATTCGTTATATTTGTAATTCCAATATTTCACTGAAACTTACAATAACCAAAGATACAACCAATTATACTGAATCTCCTGTCAAGAGTGATGTACAACTCATTTCGAACGTAACAAGTAAATTCTATTACGTTCAACTCCCATCATGTTACTGAACGAAATAATTTCTCTCTCTTGATAATAAATTTCATATTCATGAGCTAGTGAACTGAAGAAAAAAACTGTGCGATGAACATCGTGCACCTATATTACTTAACTATGTATTTAATTCAAATCATTTTCAGCTCTTGATATCGATACAACGAGAGAATATTTTGTTTACAGAAATCTCAAAAATTAACGCGTGCAAAGCACCGGGCAGTCATCGATATAATGTGTCGTGAATTGAGAAAATGTCCCGTGTATTTCTTTAGATCTTACCATCTGCAAACCGAAAAGTACGTGAGGTAGAAGACTGGCATTGTGCCCTTGATTCACGATGTAGCTGGTCCTCCGTGCCTTCGAGAGAAGTATAGCCTGCATCCCCTTGCAGAGGGGTTCCCTCTCCCCATCGCTGCGGCTGTGTTAGAGGGAAAGGGAAGGCAAAGAAACCGGAAGTGAAACTGGGATGACAAACGGCTGGTGAACCCCGTGGGCAGGAAATGACACAAAGTAGTGGTTCCACGGTGGTTCGCACACGGCTCCTGGAAACGCTTCCATCCACATGGGGATGAAACGTCAAGTCACATCAATACGAGGGGAAAACGAGGTAGGTTTGATCTGTATTGGGAGGGAGACGGATTTCTTAAGCTTCCGCGACTGAAGGTCTACTTCCCTATCAGGATTGTCAAAAAAAAGGAATCCTCGTTCTCGCCAGTTTAAATCCTGCAACATACGTAGGAAATGTGACCAAAATTTTTACTCGCTGAGACAGAGTACAAGTGTTACATGGCATTTTAAACTTAACCATAGAGAAGCGTCTTGTACTGCGCCTTGCGTCTCTCTACGAGAGCTGCAAACGTTCTGTCAGCTGGAAGGGGAGACATCTGGTCACGTTAGCAACGTGTGATCGACTGGATTCAACTCCCAGGGGAGCAAATGTGAACACCAAAGTTCATCTGTATTAATTGTTTATTTGAATTTTAGTGTTTAGCCGAAAAAGGTAAATGTCAATTATTCATGAATTTATGATACTTTGTATGGATTTCAAATCGGGATGTATTTTTGGTGAACTAAAAGGTGTATGGACTTTTTTTATGTAGAATATTTGTACAATATATCTACTGATTATCAACTATATTTTTTTGCTTAAAAAAGTGTATGGCCTATGCAATCTAAGTTCGCAGTAAAGTAGCGTACTTATCATAGACAAGTTATATAATATCTAAAGATTTTTTATACGTCATTTCTAATATTATGGGAACATTTTTCAAAATGATATACCTAGCAAAGAGAACTTGATTCTAATTAAATTGGATGGTAATTTTCAAATTTGGACTCTGAACAACCTTATGAAGTATGAAGTATTTAATCCACTCACGTCATGGTGACAATGATTTTATAATTTATATTCTATATTCCATTATTCTATACAATATTCTGATCGATTTGGAATTATATGGGTTTGCATGTAAATCACTTCCGCTGATTACGATTAGTTAGGAAGTGAATATATTAATCAAAGTGACATAGATCAGAAGGGGAGAAACATAACAATAGTGTAGGAAAATTCTTCACCATCTTGCTTCGTCAATGGTCTCTGTCAGGTCCAATGAATTCATCAGATGCTTAAAGGTGCGTGAAGTTGTCTCGTATTCAGGGCTTTTGATAGATCGTGGTTTTGCCCGTGTCAGCGGAGAAAAAGAACATCAATCAATATTTTAGGGGAACGACACGTGAAATTTGATCACTGATAGATCTATGCTCCTGCCGTCGTCATGGCTGATAGAATTTCTTTGAAACCAGTCTTCCTTTGACGAGTAATGCAATATCCATAACCTCAGTAATATGAAAGAATAAAATTACATGCTTTATACGTGAAATAATAATTCGATATCATGGCTCTGTAGGCTACTGCATAAGGGCGGCGGTCTATTGTAATAATTTACCTCGAATTTAGAGTTATTTTAATAGTTACGATTTATAAACAATATATTTTGAATAAACTATAGTTCAATAATAATATGTACTTGTGAACTATCTCTTTTGTTTTTTAAATTGGTTAGTATTCTGTTGATAGAATGACACGTAGCTAACTATTTTTATTTTTATATAAGGAGGGTGCTGAAGTGTTAAATCCGCCCCTGCCTTAGGGCCCTTGATCGGAGTTGTTGGGATGACCCTTTGCTCACTTCCGGAGAGTAAATTAGTTTATTGCGTTCCGTGTGGTCATACGCAGTTCGTAACTGCATTTTGGAATGGCATTAAATTTATTTACATGTCATGGTAGATAGGTAAATTTAGGTTACCGTATTATCATCCAAAAGCGGTATAATGATTTATAGATGTAATGTCAGTGTGTCAGTTATGAATATAGTTTTACAAAACTGAATATAAGTAAAAGGAAAATTTATTTATATCAGTACGAAAAAGATTCGCCCTTGTATATAGTTTCAGATGTGTGCAAAAAAAAGTGTGGGTGGGGTATGAATGTTGCTAGGAATTTTCGAAGAAATAAGGGAAATATTTTGAAATTCGTAAATTAAATGTTAGGAAAAAGGGTGTCAAATTTTACAATGAAATTACCAGTTGAAGAATAAATGAAAAATTTGCTGTTTTCGAATAGGTCAACTTTTTTGTTGTTGTGACAGTACTTTCGCCCGTTTACTCTGAAATGAAGTAAATTATTAAAATGAATAAACGATTTGTTAGGGATATAAAGTAGAAAAAATAATCAGATAGTTAACATTAATTTAATTTTAAATCAAATAAATAAAAGGGAGCATAATATACTTTTTAAATGTTTTCAAAGCAGAGGAACGGGATTAATGAATGAAGATAATCACCAAAATCTAAACATCAGGTAAGTAAAGGATGGTGGGGAAGGTTTCAGTTAGAGTATTGTCCGGTTACTGCTACGAGTAATTGGGTTCTCCAAGACAAGGGGTGAAAGTCAAGAAAGGTTGCCTATTCGTTTATTGTAAATTATCTGTTGTAATAATTTATGTATTTGAAAATTTTCCAAAATTAATCTCTTATTATGTGTGTTTTCTATTTCAAGAATGTTGAAATGTTTGATCAAAGTTGAAGGAGTTGATGAAAAGGCGTGGGTGGTTAGCGTAATGTGATTGGTTGCTATTGTGGCGTAAGAGAATAAAAATGGGAGTGGGTAAATATTTTAATGCAATGGCAAATTTAACTCTTTGGATGGTGTATGTGATAACGATGAGGATTTTTTTTTACTCGTAACGATGGGAGAATGAGTCAAATAACAGAGGACACAAAGTGATTCGTTAGAGGATGTCCCTATTCTTCATCCTGTAGGGACGAGTGCTGGTCGCGGCCCTTACGCTGACTGATGGCGAACGCACAGAGCGCTTGTTAACCCCGATGGCAGCGCCGCTGACGAGCATGCGGTGATATCCTTATGTCAACCTTCCTTCCTTTCTAATAAGCATGAAGAATCACCTTCTCTGTCTCGTAGAATATATTTCAGAATTCAGAATATTCCCTTTTTAGATTTCCTTCCTCTACAACGGTATTCAATGAAAAATATTTATTTTTTCTGTTGACAATATTCGTCTACTATCATAGTAAATTGTAATATTTTATAAGACATTTTCACAAAAGTTTTTCAACTCTACTTAGCAAGTTAAAATAAAACGTTCCTGTGTATGATATGTTGAATAAATTATTAAAATATGTGTTATTTGCTGAAAAAGATTTTCTTATATTAAATATTTGTTGCAATTCATGAAGGTATAATTTGCTTAAAACAAGTTTGGAAACCTAGAGAACAAATATTTCGGCTTTTTGCTTCACACAAGTCCACTTAGTTTGATTGAAAGATATCTTCCTACCCGCAAACCTTGGTGACGCTAACGCTCGATGAACTGTTAAGTTGAAATTCAAGATTACTTATTAAAGTAGGTATATATGAAGGCAGTACATGAAATCAGCTTCTACCCGAAGGAAAACCGTAAAACTTGTATTACAACAAGTGAATTATTTTATATAAGCTTATTACCCGGCGTTGCCAGGAATATTTTTTACTCGTTTGACCAACAAACCTACTCACGGAAAGCCTCACAGGTCGAATTTTTGCTTGCGATACAAGATACGACTGCGGCAGATGTTTATAGATGTTTATATCTNATGCACAAAACAAAGAACACTTTAAATTTGATGAAGATTGATTTTTTCCTTCTTAAATTCCTCACTTAAATTGAAGTAATTCAACATTTATATTTTTCAAAACGTTTTTTCGTTATATTAAATTAACCTTAGTAGATACACATACGCTGTCGCGGACTTATAGAACTCTTTGAGGCGAATTTTATTGCCAGTCATAGTTGTCATCTATCTCTAACCGTTCAGGTGGCGTAAGTTAAAATGGCCAATTCTTTCCCCCGATTTCATCCACATTTATCTTCAAATTCGTTTTTTATCTTTCTTTTCACACATTAAAAAAATAAAAGTTAGTCTTTGTTCATCCTGGACATGTTAATTATCTCCTTGCTAAATTTCATCACGATCCGTTTTGTGGTTTTGTCGTGATTAAGTAACAAACAAACAGACACGCTTTGGCATTACGCATTTATGGTATTAGTGCCTACGGATTGTAGAAGCTATGACGTAGTACGTAGCTTTTAACCACTGATTTGAAGAGATTTTATTTTATTTTATTTTATTTTACGTCTTTGGATAAGGAAGTATATGCATCGATTCCGAAATATGAATTTTCGTGACCGCCATGTGTGTTGTTGCGCCCACTGTGTGAGGGCCGAGCGCCAAATGGAGCAATGGTAGTAGCGGCTGTGGACGAATGCTGCCCGTTGGCTTTCGCTATTAATACCCGCGTCAGACACCACTTCCGTCTGTTGCTCTGCGACCCACATTCGAACTGGCCACGCACCGGACCGCAACTACTGCGCTCCGATTTATTGCCGCCAGATTATCGTTCACTAAAATATGTGCAAGATGAAACATAGGAAATGGTTTGAAGCGCTCCTGCTTTCCCAGACCTCATCTTGAAATTGTTACTTCGAAATAAAAAATACGACAGAAATGATGCCCAGGAGTGGATTGTGAAGAAATAAATTGATTTTCAAAAAAGCTATTACAAGCGTCATATGACCACGTGGAGGATAATAAACTAATTTACTCTCCGGAAGTAAACAAGGGACCATCGCATCAATTCTGATCAAGGGCCTTAAGGCAGAGGCAGATTTAAACGTTTTGAGTACATTCCTAAGATAAGAATAAAAAGTTAACTAGTGTATGTGTTATAAAATAAAAAAAGAATATCAACAAATTTGTATGTAATAAAACAAAAAAATCAGAAGTACTTATTACTGTTGAACTATAGATTGCTCGGAATCTACAAATTGTTATTAATAAAATAAATTCGAGATAAATTATTAAAATAGTCGCCGCCCCTACGTAAGAGCCTAGAGAGCCTGTGTAAAATATCTGCTTCTAATCCATCCTATGGAATGCTCATTTTCAGAACCAATACTCGGAATGGCTATGTTACATTATTTCGGGTATTCCTGTTACACATTTTATTTTTGCTGTTATATCTTGAAGAACGTAAACCTTCTCTGCGGTAGCATAAACGGACCTAGTGGACAAGTAACGCGGGAAAACCACTGCAGATCTTCTGTGATCTTGTCAAATTAGGTTAGAAGTTAAACAAAAATTTCTTGGTTTCCTTCGATTTCTTTTGAAATTACATTCTTTCTTCAATATTCTCGAGCACAAATTGAGAGAAAGAAATATTCACATAAATTTCAAATACACTTTCCTTTTTCTAAGAACGTTCCGGATCGTTGGTTTAGTTATTTATTTGTGGCTTACATCAGAAGTATATAGTTTTAGAAGTGTTTTTACGAACAGCGTGAATCAATTAACCGGGTGCATTATTTATCAACTTAAATCATCATTTCTGTAACCTATCTCTAGTTATGATCAAGCGATAGAATTCAGAACGTGGATTTAACCGCCATAAATAAATTCACATTCACGCTTTATTACTGAAATGCATATTAATTCCATTCATAAATTGTCACTCATAAATCATGCATGTCTAATTTCGTCCATTCATATTTCCCATCTATAAAAGCTATAAATCATCAGAATGTTCTCTGAGGATCAATCAGTGGAAAGCACCCGAGGTTGATTTCGGTTTATATTGCCTTAGTTTCAGAGGAAATTTGTAATTTTTTGTTTTAGAGAGTTTTCATGACTGTGAGATACATGTAATGTTCCAGTTTTTACGTACGTTGGGTGGCAATATACCTCCCTGGTTCTGTTAAGCTGATTAGTTCTTCTGGATGAGCCATGCTGACTATTTTTTTATTGAACTCTGCTCAATATTTACGATTTTGACGGCCAGCAACCTGGCAAAACCGTAAATGTATTATAAATAATGCGTTCAAAAAATTATATTTGTGGTAATCCAACAGCATTTATACTCCAATATTCTTAACAACATTCGAGTAGAAACATACACCCAATAGAAATAGTGATTTGTTTTCCCCCTTGATTATTATGTGTTGTTTGCTCCTGTGGTGGCTCGTGGCTAACATGATTGCTTGCCACCGAGTCACTCTGGATTCAATTCCCGGTGGGTCCAGAAAAAAATATTAAGCTTTATACTTCAGTGCCCCAATTCATATTGTTGCGACAATTGAAAAGCAAACCCTCCTTCTATGTACCTCCTTCTACTCCTAGTATCCCTAACTCTTACTATTACTAACTAATCCTACTAAAATTTCCACGTGGGCCAAGTTGTTGGCAAACCCAGCTATCCGGCCCACTTTACTAACAGTAGCCTCTACCACTCGCATTCTACCTCCTATCGCCCCATGTAGATAAACTTCAATAGCACGCTGCATTTCCCATTTACAAATACTGCAATGAAAAAACAGTGTTGTTTGTGCATTGATGGGGCTCTGTTTCGTTGAGAATTTCTGTCCCGCGTTTCTCTTCACATTGTCAATGGACATTAGCGGATGCGTGAAGTCTGACACGCTCATTCGGCTGCTCAGGTACTTCCCGCCATTATGTCCTTTTCGCCGATTTTTGTCTGCGGTGGGCATGGAACACTGTTCCACATTGCCAAACTGATGTTCGTCATAATCCCCAGATCTTCTGCCTCGTCATCGCCAGTGTGGGAATGATATTTCGAATTCACCGGTCGCCAGAGCTGAGCGCGCTTCCTGTTTACGCGTTGTGTCCAAACGAAGCACTTGCGGAACGCCAGGTATCGAAAGAGATCTCATAAAAAATTATTTCATTCGATAAGTACTTTGGAATATTTTTTCTTATCGATTTAATTTTGTTAATGCAAAGAATTGGACAAGTGTGTTGTACCGATTAACAAGGATCCCGGAGGTCTCTGAGTGAAGAATTAAAAAATATATAGTTATCGAGAAAAATATCTTTAACAGATATTGCAATTACGTCTGTAAAACTATAATTATTGAATTAATCGACCAATTTTCAAACATTGGGTTTATTATCTATTTAAGGAACAACACGTTTCAACCCCCACCGTGGGCCGTCGTCGGGCAAATAATGTAAAACAATTATTGTAACTTTTTTTCATTTCTATCAAACTGATACTGCTTGTTAAAAAGTGTTTTTGAACAGAATTAATTCGTATTATGGTCACTTATCGTTCACCCGAACATTGCAGTGTGATGCAAAATGTATTATTGGATTAATTCTGTTAAACTAGATGTTGTAGAAGCCAGTTTGTGTGTTTCAATCGCCGTATTTCTTTTGAAAACATTTTTTCAACTGTGATGTTTAGGGAACTTGTTTGGTTTGGGTCGTTTATGTGTTGTAGAATAAACAAACCGTTGGCATCGGTTTTTGAAGTCGCTAATAGAAACAAGCTGAGGAGAGAGGATATCAACTATTTTCCAATAAATGCTGATGAGAAGTTCTTTATGCTCGAAGAACATGTATTTGCGAATATGGTCCGGCAAACAATTTTCATTCTCTGAGGCATATTAGTGTGATGATCGGAGTTACTGTTTTAGGTGCATATTTCATATGATTAAAAGGAAGGAAAAAGGTGCTAAAATAAGGAGACATTAAAGTATTACGNGTTTTCCAATAAATGCTGATGAGAAGTTCTTTATGCTCGAAGAACATGTATTTGCGAATATGGTCCGGCAAACAATTTTCATTCTTTGAGGCATATTAGTGTGATGATCGGAGTTACTGTTTTAGGTGCATATTTCATATGATTAAAAGGAAGGAAAAAGGTGCTAAAATAAGGAGACATTAAAGTATTACGTAAGCATCAAAGTGGGGGTCCGCAAAATCTTGCACTTACTTATCAAGGGAGAGGGGGGCGTCAGAATAATATTACATAAGATTGTGGAAAAACGATCTATAGTGGTATATTCATAAGGAAATACGACACCTGATTAAAGAACGTGAATTATTTCGACCCCCCACCCCACCCCTACTCAAATGACAAGCAGTGAGGTAGAAGAATCAAATGACGAAAGGGACATGGGACAGCCCCAATCCCCAGTCTAATTTCCTGCGATATTTAACAAAGCAAGAGGCGCACGACAAAGGGACGGAGAATGTGAAAAGTCAGCGTCCTTCATTTTCTCTTCGTTCGCTCCACGAGACACAATCCTCGAGGGATCTGAAACCTAATCTGAAATAAATTTGGGATCTCAACAATCTGTTCTGAATAATGGTTCAATTTCGAAATGAGCATTGAATAAATGTTTGTATCCAATTTAAAAAAAGTGTCCACAAATTTTAAAAAAATACGAGAAAATAAATTCCAGCAACAAGATGAAACAGAAAATCCCTAAAGCGGTAGAAAGCACAATAAAAAAACGCTTGTTCTGGAATTTTTATACAAGGTTTTAAATTCCGAACTTCGGTATATAAAGAATAGAAAGAGAGAATTCTTATTTATTGTTATCGTATAATGACATTTTCTACCTGTAATAGTTCTAAAGGATTAGGCTTTTTCCCTTGCAGATGCTTTTATCAATGGTAGAAAAGAAAACAACACTGAAATAAACAACAAAGAGTTTGTCTCTTAAACTGCGGCTATTGTCAAAATATAGTTATTCTAAGAAACCCTTTCTTTTACATCAATACTTAAGACGAATTTGAACTGAAGTTATTTCCTCGTTAATGATATATGTGGATTTTCGTGAATATTATTAAATAATATACAACTTTTATTATTATATATAATAAATAAATAAATGTATTGTCAAAAAACAGTACAAACTGCGTATGACCACGTGGAGGAAAAAAAACTCTCCGGAAATTTACTCTCCGGAAGCAAGCAAGGGACCATCCCATCAATTCCAATCAAGGGCCCTAAGGCAGAGGCGGATTCAAAAATTTCAGCAAAAGTTCCTAGATAAGATAAAAAGTTAGCTGCGAGTTATAATACTAATAGAATGTCAATATGTTTGTAATTTTAA
>NNCF01128365.1:173353-195123 GCA_002313205.1 Laupala kohalensis
GGGGGGGGAGGGGTAAAGGTTGGCTTACGTAATACTAGAATGTCCCGTAAATGGAACAAAAAAGTGTTGTTTTCCTCGACTAATTAGAGAAATCTTGTTCCTATTTTAATTCATTGAGTTACAAATAAGTACTTCAACCCATCACTCACCAGAAGAAGGAAAAATAGGAAATAAACATATTCCATTGTTTCTATTTCCGAGACCTTGTTCTAGCGTTGTTTAGTAGGTGTAGCTCAGTTAGTATGGGCTTATATAGAGAAACTTGCGCGGGCTTATGTTCTTTTGATATCCTGACACAATTATCGCCTTCGCATAGTGTAAAAAACTATTAAAACTTAGCGAATGAAAAATGTAACGCAATGACGTTAAAATTTTCATACCTTTCGCTGCGTTTAAAGGAATAAATCATCCAAAAATCTGCTGAAAATACTGTTGTACCGGAAAAGGTCAACACACTCGTGGAAGAAACAGTCAAACAAAAATCTACATTTATTAACAACTTTTAAATTTACAAAATAATTGGTCTCATCCAACAGTAAAAAAACAGCACCACGAATTATTAATTAGAACTCCTGCGATGAATATTTCCAAGTTACGTGAATAGTTGACAATTTGACTTAAACGAATGCGGATTTAATAACTGAAAGTCGACCCCTGTACGATGAAAGAGGGCGAATATAATCACCCTTCTATGTCATCATCTACACAAACAGAGCACTATTCCTTAGTTGACGTAATTCCCGCCGACAGCGCTGCAGCGTGAGCATCGGCACTCGTCACCTGCGACCGTCAGCTGTTCGCTGTTAATTACGATCGCCATTTGTCTCGACACAATCGTGGCGAGTAAGGCTCAAACTAAGCGAAGGCTATTGTTGCGGTCAACAGTGGTTGCTTCAATTAACGGAAGGTGCACGACGAGGGGGGGAGTGGGGGAAAACCGGGATTTGCGTTTTACAAATACACCGCAGCGTTTTGTGTGGACTTCTGTGTTGACATTTATTCATTGTGAGGTGGAATGCGTGGCTATTTGGGTCCGTGTGGGTAGATCCTGTATCGATGCTTTGGTACATCGAATCCAACCCAGCGATCGCCGACCGGTGACGTGAGAGTTTTTGGTGGTTCGCTGTAAAATCTGGGCATTGCTTGAAATATAAGAAATATTACGGCACAAGTATTATACTAAGTTTCGTCTGATCCTAATTGGAATACACTAAACAAATAGAAAAAAGCAACATTTGTCTGAATTAATTGAAGGTCAGTTAGGTACTCATAACACTCTAAAATATTTTGTTAAATAAATATGTTTCATTACGTTAATATTTACAGTTTTGAAAAAAAATTATTGTTCAAAACAGTCGATATATTTCGGGCCATTATTTGACATAAAAAGTAATGCAATGATCAGCAGATTTTAAAACGAATTTAATTTCCCGTGAGGTTAAAAGGTTAGCAACCATTGCTTTAAAGGGGTCGAGTGTTACCCAACTGATTATTCTCCTGATCGGTTGGTGTTGATGGAAGAGTTGTGACCCCCTCGGCTTCACTTAAAGCAAGACACTCGAAACAAAATTGCTTCCCACAATGTATGGTAACTGTTGACACTGGAATTAGCATTGAATAACCCGTGAGCGTATCAGGTTGTGCAAAGGTATTTAAACTGTTTATCACGTACAGCGAGAAACTTAGACAACGCACCATAAAGAGGAAAAGATGATTAATTAATATACTCCTCGCCTTCTTCATTGTCGGGTATGACGAATAGAAACAATATTGCTGCAACTCGTTTAGGTCGGCGCTGTCCATCTTATTTTTACCCCTGGGTCATTTTCTATACACTTACGATCAATCGGGTCGGTACGAGATGGCGTTTGGAAAACTGAATCAAACAACAGGTTAAGAGGAGTTATACTGTATCGTGTAAATTGTAGTGCTCGATTTGATCCTGTGTTTGAAAGAGGAATTATCGAGTAAAGGAAACCACTTTTTCTCATTGCTATGAATAAAGAATGAGAGATTCGAGGACTTGGTGTTCGATAAGCTCGTCGAACATTGACTAGGGACATAACCCACGTGCTTCGATACATTCCCGCATTTTAGCGAACAGTATAAGAAATAAATTTACGACCTTAAGGAATTATCTCGACCAACAGCTCCATAGTTTTAATCCAACGGCTCCATATTTTAAAAATGAATGACTGAACCTTCTCTGAAAAATCTCATATCGAATCTCCCGCTACGAAATTTATTCGTATCCACATACACCGGATGTTGATTGACTGAATGGAACCCGACTCGATTTAGAAAGCTTCTTTGTTTTTAGGATAAAGGGTCTTTTGTTTAGTTCTCTAAAGTATTTATTAGTAAAATAAAGAATTCGTATCAGCCGAGTCAAATACAGTGTTTCAATTACTTCCATGTCTATTGTTTGTTGTTTATATACCATATCGCTCACATTACATCGTTATTTTTAATTAAAAAATGTTCACGTTTTCGTTTATTTATTGCCGGATCCATCGTGGAAAAATATTTGCTGTGAATATTGAAAGTAAATGCCAGAGTTTTTGTGTGCGCTGTTGTCTTACCTCTCGGACGGTGCTTCCAATGAGTGCTGCCAAACATTGGATTGACTCTGTCTCTTATACNCGCCCGTGTGTCGGGGTGTATCGCACACCGGGATATATGACACTAACTCCCAACACTCCAACTTTATATGTGAACACGGGTTATATTTTTATTACAGAAATATTTGACCTATGCCTTTTTTTATATAATTGCTCCAGTACATTGTAAATAAGCGATTAAATTATCCTGTTATCCTGTATGATATTTTTCTCTAATTATTCTTATAAGTTTAGTTTCATCTGTACTCAACCTTGGTACGGTTGTACATTAATTCTGTAGCCCCATCTTGGCCGGTTCTCCGGTATTCCTTCAGGTAGATGCGATTTTCATATACACGTTCTCTAGGTTTTTGTATCGGGACGACGATCGTAATTATTTATCTCGAATTTAGAGTTATTTTGATAGTTACAATTTATAAACATGATATTCCGAATGAACCATAAATCGATAATAATACTTACTTGTAAATTTGTCGGTATTCTCTTAATATTGTAATGAATCTTCCTTTTTATTTTTATCTTAGGAGTGTGTCAACCAAGACCCTGGCCGGGTTCCCGTTTGGCTCGTTAATCCTGGGTTCCCGTCGAAAATCGACTTTTTCGTCTAAAAGGAGTCTACAGTTTCACAAAATTACCACGAACCAACAAACAAATGAGACATTGTAACTCATGCGAACAAGAAAAAGTAAAAAAGTTACGAACTTATATATAGACCTTGGAAACTTAACGTAGTTTAATACATAGTGGTACATATTACTTATTTTGTATGTATTATTCTTTGAAATNAGTCAAAAATCCTTTTTCGTCTAAAAGGAGTCTACAGTTTCACAAAATTACCACGAAACAAAAAAAAATTGAGACATTGTAACTCATGCGAACAAGAAAAAGTTAAAAAGTTTCGAACTTATATATAGACCTTGGAAACTTAACGTAGTTTAATACATAGTGGTACATATTACTTATTTTGTATGTATTATTCTTTGAAATAAATTAGTCGTACAATGAAAGAGAGAAAATTAACTGTTCCACAGGATAGGTCAGTTATCTCGAGGGCCGGTTGATCCAAAGCCGATTAAGAGGGGTTCTAATGTAAATGGTGATTTATCGAATCTAGTGGTGCAAAACAGTTGCACATACTTTAAACTTAAAATTTTACACTTAAACTTTAAACTTTTATTTCGTGGTTAGGCTCAAGCCACGGGGCGCCTGCTCTTCCGTCTTACCATATACGTTTCTCCATCCGCCCTACCATGTACTACGTTTCTCCATTTCTAGCACAGAGTGAGAAAAACATTTATACTGAAATGATCATTTCTGGCGTGGTCCTCTATATTTTGATCGTCTTCCAGTGCTCTGTTCATGCTCAAAGTCGCTAGATGAACTTTACTGTCTTTTATTATCAATTTGAAAGTAAAATAAATATTCAGAATATTATTGCAAAACATATTGCTAAATCAGTCTTATAAATATCATAAAAGTGTTACGTAAATGTAATTTCGCTGTAGACAGAAATTGCTTATATTTTCGTATCAGCAGTGCGATTGCTGTCCTCATGTGTATTTTATCATTATATCTTTTATTTCAGTTTACGAAAAGTGTATTCTATGTCTGTTTGGTGTATTTACACTTCTAAATTTTATTCAAGCTTCATGAAACAGTAAAATAATGTGTAAGTGCAGCACACAGAAATTATTTTCCTGCGTCTATTCCAAACTTTCAAGCGAAATAGCGCTAATGTGGATGTAATGCATACTAAATGTACTTTAAGTACATAAAATTTAAGCAAAATCGTTCGAGCCGGTTTTGAGAAATATTCGAAAGAGTACCTTGACCTTCGTTTTAAAGTAAAAAAAAAAGAACACGTGCATTGACAACCAGTAAATTTTACCGTAAACACGAAAAGTGAATTAAATTGGTTCATCCATTTGCTCAGAATCGCTGCGCACTGACGGACGGACTGACGTTATGCCAAAAACCACTTTTTCAGAATCAGGGATCGCCAAAACGGATATTTCCGTCGAAATCTCACTTTCGATTTTTTTTCACGATTACAAAACTTTCTGAATGAGAGTAAAAAGAGTTGAGTTATTTCTACTGATTCCCAGCCGCGTAGGGGAGTCGTACTTCGTTCCGTTTCCCACGCATTATATAATGCATAATTTAGTACATCATGCTGAAGTTCTAAATGCGACTGTCATTAGGATATTGCTCCGATTTATTTATTTCTCTTTTGAAATATTGCGTCACTGTTTTACTACTGATATTAATTGCAAAACGGAAAAATTAAGTGGGAAGTATTTCGGTTCATCAATTTTGCCTCCGAAATGTATTATTTCCCTCTCTTTTTTTTAATTTTATTTTTTTATTTTTTGGTTGGTTGGTTGTGGGGTGGGTGCTTTAGGACTCGTCAACGGCAAGGTCATTAGAGCCATTCCTTTCGATTCTCAAACGAAAGTCTACTTCATGCAAATATGAAACCTGTGATGGCAAAAGATCTTTCGATGTGAGTCTTTTGTGAACATTTCCCATTAGGATCAACGTAATTTTTATTTGAACGACTAATCAATGTCTGAAGATGACGTAGAGGCCCCTTCCAGTACTTTCTACTCTCCGGTTACTCGTGTAAGGTAGAGGAAACAGTGAAGTATCTAAATAATCCTTCTTTTCGTGTTGTGGGGTTCAGGAAAACATACTTTTTCGGGACAGCTAGTGGCTCATGCAGGGAATCCGTGATTGATTCGGAAATTTGGAAGCATTATTTCGTTACTCGCTGCAATTTGAATAGAATCTCACCCATAGTTGCTCATGACGGTATTTCTCATTTCCAGGTTTTGGTTTTAATTTATGTAACAATGAGTCTCCAGTTATATGAATTAGTTTGCATATATTCCAGAAAACTACCTTAACCTCAAATATCTTCTGGACCACACTTACATATTGAGACCGTGGATTGAATTGATTAATAATTCAATCACGCGTTCTCAAAATATTAACATAAAAAGCATGGGTCAACATGGGAGCTCGCTGAAAGAGACTTGGGTGGTCTGAAGCTTAGCAAGGCGGTGCTACATCAAAAGCTCAGTAGAAAGTTTTGGAATACAAAAACGCAATAAAAACTATTATTTGGAAAAATCAAAAGTAGAGACCAGGACACATGTTCAGAAACACACAAGTTTGAACAGAAATCTTTAGAAAGACGGGTGCAAAATTTAGGACAATAACGCAATAAAAACCTTTATTTAAAAAAGATCAAAAGAAATAGGAAGCAGGATACATGTTTTAGTAGCCTGCTAGTCTGAACACGAATCTTTCAAGAAAGAGAGAGGATGTTAGGGAATATTATTTCCCAAAGCAACGTGGGAAATAATATTACGTTTGACGCAAGCGTCCAACAAAAAAGTTTCGCGACACAGGTCTCTTGGGGGACATGAATCCTAAAAGCAAGTCTCAACAAGAATTTTTAGAAATGTGAAATTTTGGGACCATGGGTTCGGCCATAACACACGATAGCAAAAATTCAAAAGAATGTAATAAAATTTGGGTTCAAAAAGAAGTGCCGACGCTCAGAACAAATGCTAGCTAGAAAGGGACGATGTCGAATGCCGCCTAGCAATAAAACAATAAAACCGAGGTCTTTAGAAGCATACCGCCCGCGCAGATGTACAGGGACAAAAATAACAAAATGGCCGACAGACCTTCATCTCGAGGAAAGAATCTTAGAAGTAGAGAGAGGGGGTTGCAGCCAATGAAATATCAAGGGGGGAGGAGTCAAGTGGAATGATTGGAAACAGGAAAATACAAAATACATCTTTTCGGAAACTACCAATTAAAATTAAGAGGGGGAAAAGAACCGAGATCTGGCAGCAGAAGCAAGGACTGTTAAGAGGGGGAACGTCACGTGACGCAAAATTATCTATAAAAAATTAGGGCACAGAGGCAAAATAGGGAGAGAGGAGAAAATTTTTGGCAGTGTGTAGTTGACGGAGGAGAGAGGAGAAATTTTTTGGCAGTATGTATGTGTGAGGAGGAGAGATGAGAAAAATTTTGGGAGAGTGTATTTGTGACAGTTGAGATGTAAAACATTTTGAGACAGTGTATTATGTGAACGTGAGGCAGTGAAAAATTCTCATCAGTTTAATTGTTGAGACCAGATGGTGAGAAACTTGCAACAATTCATTTGTTGAGTTAGACAGTGACGAATTTGAGGGAGTTCATTGTTGTTCGATTGCAGTGTAAAGATTGGCGACCGTTATTTGCTGAGACAGACAGTGATAAAATTGCAACAATTTATTTATCGAGTCAGCCAGTGAAAAATTTACGAGATTTCCTTTTTGTAGAGTGAGGCAACAGAAAACGGGTGATTGAAATAGCCAATAGGACTCGTACAGTGCAACAAGTTAGGACAAACGAGTGAGCGATTCGAACAATGCGAAGACATAACATTTTAGGAGTTAATGAGCCAATAAAGGTCATTTCAGCCAATTAGCAAGCCAGAGAAGGCATCGTCATAGCTTAGACAATCGAAGGGAAGTGTCACTGTAATCCGTCAGAGGAGATGCGAGGCGCACTCATACAGTGAGTTGTTAATAATATTAAATGTGGCTAAAGACGATAGCATATCAAGGCGAAGTGAGTCGGGAAACTCCAAAATGTGGCGGACATAGAAGGTGAATGGAATAAAAGAAAAAGATCGCTTAGACAAGAAAATAAGGGGATGAACATTAATTTGGTACGAAGAACGAGTCTCTAAATCATGAACACAAAATTGAACAGATCTTTATCTCGTCCGACATCACCACACAGCTTGGGTAGTGTGTAAGAGTGTAGAAGGGAATTGTAATGTTATTTTAGGCCTTGTGAACTATAAATTGTGACATAAATGTCAGCAGGCCGTGTGCTACAATTAAAGTGATTAATTGTAAGGAGGGGGTAAAGAACAGAGGAACCTCCAATTAAGAAGACGAGGGGTGAGTACCATGTAAAAGGACGTTCCAAGCGCAGTAGGCTTATGTGTAGTGTTGTAATAATTTTCCAGTGTAGTGTATATTGTGTATTGAGCGTCAGTATGAATAATAAAATGTTTTGTTCCTTGCTCGAACACCAGATTGTTGTTTTCATTGTGAGTGGCTCCCATAGGAGTGAGTATTCGGTTCCCTCCCCTTAGTAATTAAATAGAATTANGTTAGACCCGGCGATTTAGTTTTAAGAAAATATGTTGTACGTGTGAAGATGGAGGCGATGGTGGAGGTACCAGCACTCGCGGAAGGATATACGAAGAATAAGGTTATTTTTCTACGGCGTTGGACCGTGAGGCGAAATTGGTCCCAAAGCAATAAAGTCACAATATATTGTAATAATATTGAGGGCTTGGTTTAAAAGATTTATTAAACTGAACCGGCGTTCCTGTTATTTTATTTAACCATGATCAGGACTTTCAAAATTTTCACAATTAACAACATAAATAAAATCACTGTACTATATAAGTACCTACAAACTATTACAGTGTACAATAATAACATATCTTGTTAATTTTTTCTACATGGAGCTATTTTATCCATCTAACAGCCTTAGTGGCATAAAAATATTTTACAACATCTTCATAAATAATAGATTCTGTTATGTTTTTATAGCCCTGATAATGGTTAAATAAAGTTACCGAAACTTTGGCATAATTAACAATCTTTTAATTGATGTCCATATCCTCAATATTATTACAATGTACTCAATATATTGTTATACAATCGACCTTCTCTCCTTCCCAGTTCCCTTACCTCAGTCCTATGGTTAGGTGGAAGAGCAGGTCTCATAGCCTAAACCTCGCCAAAAGGCATAAAATAAGTAAATATTAAATATGTTAATGAAGGATGGAGTCATGCCACCCCTGATCGATCTGTGGATGTGAGATCACTTCACTGTGACCTCTTGGTACCAATTCACTCGTATCTCCTTTAGAATATCGAGATGTGGCACTCGAGGGCCATTCGAGAGATCGAGTTTTCGCCTGAGAATCAGTTATCCCCAGCTGCATTCCCTCGCCACATGCCTCATCAAGCTGTCGACCGTCACGTGAGCACTGAGTGTGACAAGGGTGTGGGGGAAGGGGGGAAGGCTACGGTTGTAATCAGGACAATCGCGCTCGAGTGCGCGCAACGCATAGTGCGTCCTCTTCCTTTCGACCAGGCGCAAGATTGCTTTCTGCGTATCGGTGTTCAATCTTTCGCTCATGGTTAGACCAATCGTTGTCTAACAATGCAGAGATATTGAGATACATCCTACACTTCACGTCTTTCTTTGAATCGAGCCTTTTCAACTCTCTCACATAACATTAAGAACGTTCTCCAAAAGAAATGAATTGATAAATACCGACACCTTCGAAAAAACTGTAATAAATGATATTATTGACAAAAAAAGTCGTTAAAAACTGCGTATGAGGACGTGGAGGACAATAAACTATTTTCCTGTCCGGAAGCAAGCAAGGGACCATCCCATCAATTCTGATCAACGGTCCTCTGAGAGGCGGACTTTCGGAAAATATTGTTAGTAAATCGTAAATATTAAAGTAATTCTAAATTTCATATTAATTATTGCAATAGATACTGGCTGTCTGGACTCTCGCCTGTTTACAAAATCTGCCTCTACCCGAAGGAAATGTAGCGTGCTATTTAAGCTTATCTACATGGGACCGTAGGACGTGGGGTGTGGGGCTATTGTTAGTAGGTGGACCGGTTAGCTGGATTTACCGAGGTTAGCTGGGGAGGGGTTCGTAGGAGTAGTTAATAATAATTTGTTATTCACACGAGGAATAGTTCGCTTTTTAATTGTCACAGCTATACGAACTGGAACAAAGAAGTGAAAAGCTACAATTTTTATGGCCCTGCCGGGAATGGAACCCTGAGTGACTCAGTGGCAAGCAAGCAAACTAATTCTTGAGCTACCGGAGAGGTATGATTGGAGCAGTGATCCCTATTTGTGTCCATGGCAGTGAGATTTCCATTATTCCATTTAGCCTTCGCTGTCGGTTTGTACACTGCAGGCCTACCTGAAGGCACCGTCGAGCTGTTCCAGAGATACACAATATTTGCATACGTGTTCCCGTGTCCGCTTGAGTTAACATGTCTACAACTGTGTCCTGTGTTCCTTCAGATAGAGATTCTGGGCCCTGAGGCGGTGCAAATCAATTAGGGCGAAGGCCTGTGTTGTGTCGGTAGACACGGTTCATGAGTACAGGGTGAGTTCACAACGCTGGACTACTAATCGACGCCGAAAGGGAGACGCTTGAAATTTTTGGCGCTCTGGGATGAGTCCCTTGCAGATACGAAACGTTATAATTGAGTAATGAAGGTGTGTTCGGTTTTAACTTAAAATTGAAAAAAATATTTTAGTTAACAAAAAATATTTATTTATTTGCCAAAATGACTATGTTGTCATCTTCAGTGACCTGCAATCAAGATACAAGAATGTATGAAGCTATTGGTAAAATTGATCTAAATAATAATAATATACATGATAGTAACAAATACAAAAATATATATTAAAATACAGAGGAATAGTATGTTTTAGTTAATAATAATAAGAGTTAACAATAATTAGAGTAAATTGTAGTTAATATTAAATTTCTCTGATTGTTATTATCTACAACACTACTCTTCTGTTTTCTTAATATAAATTTTTGTATTTGTTACTTTTATTATTATTATTTAGACCTTTTTTTACCAATAGCTTCATACATTCCTGTATCTTGATTGTAGGCCACTGACAATGACAACGTAAGTTGTGGAAAGCCGTTTTGGCAAAATAAATAAATAATTTATGGTTGACAATAACTTTCTTTGTATTTTGAAATACGAAACGGCTTGTATTTCTATCGGAAAGATTTTTATTTTCTAGAATAGAGGGCGTTTCCTAACGACTTTAGGGGAAGCGGAAGAAAGAGGGAAAGAAATAAAGGTTTTCCAACTCTTAAGTATCTAATTGATCGTTCCTGATAACCTCAAAGTATTTTGAATAACGAAAATACAAGAGAGAAAATCAATTAATGTGTTGAACATCTATTGAAAAGTTATCAAAGCATAACAGAATCTGAAAACAGCTAGAGAAAGCTCGAGCTTCTCGTACTCATTTTAATTTTTTCCGGGCCTTCCAAACACACATAAATATGTAAGATCATTGCAAGTATATGAATGCTTTTAAAGTAACATAATAAATTACTTTTTTTTGTTATTAAATGTAATTTTTATATTTTCTGACTTCACAGATCGAGTTAAAGTGTGTCCAGTCTTTCTCCCTAATCTTTGGTTCCTGGTTTCTTTTTTCTTAGTTTGTAGTTTTTCGAGAAGCAACACGAATTTTCTTGGTATAATCAAGTCAGTTGTGATGTTAGAACGAAGTTCTTTTTAAACATATCGAATGAATTTGGTTAATTGTGATTGTAAAGAAGTTACTTTTTTGCCTATTGACCCAAAATATCCTAAAATTGAAAAAAGAAAAATTGACCTGAATTACAAATGCTCTGAACCCTTTATTTACTTTGTTTATTTTATCTTTGGAGTGTAATAATAAACGTATTGGTATTTTAAGAAATTGAAAAATCATAATGTTAGAAATGCTAGATGGTTTATGTAGTTGTCCATTCCATCGCGAAGACTAGAATGCTGTACCTTATGGACCAATTATCGTATCGTAGAATATGAGATTCTCTAATGCACGCATTCTGCCCCGATGCTCCTGTACTTGGTGCAGGGATTTGCAACATGAAGGTGTTGAGAAGCGTTTGGGACTCGGCTGATGAATGCAAACGCCCAGAGTCAATTCATTCTGTCTCCCCCCCCCCCCCNTAACCGATCGGAATCTCGCCCCCTTTTCAACAGCCGAATCAACGCGATGCAGCAGTTTCAGACGTTTGCAATGACCTTCCCGTGAGGCAAATAAAGGGGATGATTCCCTGAAGCAGCGCTCGTCCAGTTTTCAACTAACGTTTCTGAAACGTGGGCATTTGTTTGCTTGTACTCAGTGACATTGAGTAAGACACTGCGAGTATGCAAATAAATTTGTTGCTGCAAAGAAGACTAAAAGAATTTTTTTTAATCGGAAGAATATTTAAACTGAAATGATAGGTATAGTCATTTTCGAGTCTGTGGTTGAGCGTTATCTGGCGGAAACAAACAGAATCGGATTTTACTGTCTCGATATTTTTATTAGTCTTAAGCTTTTAAGATTTTATCTGTTATTTTGAAGATTAATTTTAATCTTTTGGGAAATGAGTTCGAATTAGAGAGGAGGAGGGGGTAATCCTATTTATACTCCGAAACCCCAATGGACGCACCTACAATTGATATTTGTACAGTAATAATACGTAAAATAAAAAAATTGTGTTACATGTGTTGAATGTTGAAATACTAGAAATCGTTATGTTCAAACATTCGATTCTAATCTGTATACTGGAACCTCATTTCCATAATTACCCCTAAATCGATCCCGAATTCGTATTTTTTGTACCAACAATTCATTAATGTAAGAATACTTTAAAACAATAATACTTGTATTGTTCTGTAAGGAAAAATTAAGAAAAGACTGCGCAATAACAAAAGATCATGGGATGAATAGAACATTGACGTCGTTGGTGTGTTGGTTTGGCGAAATGAGTCCATTTAGTAGCTGCCGTTATTGCTTTCTGAATCACGCGCTCCCTTCCGTGTATTCGTGGACGTCGCTGAAATGTGTGGCTCCGTGTCGCCTTCGTCATCCCTGATGAGGAACGCCGTTAGTTTCAAATTTACCCCCTCCCTCCTTCCCCCTACCCTCGCGCTATTCATGTGCTGGTATCAGCCTCCTGCTGCAGCTCTCTACGACCCATGCTGATCTCGTTCTGTCGCCGAGATGAAATGATCTCCCCGCCTCCCCCCGCCCCTCAATGGGACCCCGTTTTGGCATTGAGATGGAGATGCACTACTCATCTGCGAACGGGATCATGTCAGCACGATTCCATCTTCTATTAGCGTCAAAACCCAGAGTAATTCTGTTCGGTTGGCGGACTTGAATTCATCGTACGCTTCCGTCATTAATATTCTCACAATTGTGCTTAAAAAATGGTTCCAAAAATGTTTGGTTGATGGGGCAAAGAATTGCCCACGCCATTTATTTTCTCTGGCAAATGACTCTCCAAATGACGTGTTCGCTATGTATTAATGCTACCGTCCTAAAATCTCTCGTTAACCCGTCTTTATTAAAAATTTCAAGCTCCAGTAATCTTGTAAAAAGCATAAAAATTTAAGTTTTGATTTATTTGATATCCTAATTTCGTAGATCTTTGTATTTGGACTGATTTCGTGTAACGGATAACAGGTTCTCTCTCGTGATTTTTGTCTCTACGTATATACGAATACGGAACGTACTCGATACGCGCATTGTCTCTTTTTTATGATCCCAAAAACCTATAGCAATTGTTTTCCTGATGCTCAGCATCTGCTTAAACTTTCTCGGCTCGCTTGGAAAATCTGTGTGCATCCACTTTTGGGGGGACCAATGACGAGTGTTGTTGGTGCACTTCATGCAGCAGGGGACAACAATTGAAGGCGTGGTTGGACGAACAACGCCGACGACGAACTTCAGGATACCGTCAAGACGCATCTCTCCCTACTGGCGGCTGACTCTTGTGAAGAAGGCATCGAGAAGCTTGTGTCACGGTACGACAAATGCCTCAATCGTTTTGGCAATTATGTTAAAATATAAGTAAGACCCTGCTGTACTTTTGGTAATAAAATTATTAAGTTACGGAAATTTGTCTTTTTTTATAGCCCATCGGAGGTTGAAAAAAAACGGCTCGTGTATGTATGTNATATATATATGTAAACGTTAGTGGAATGAATACGTTGATCTCTAGTCTAGTGAATGTCACAGAGGTGTATGTTTGAAGAGCTCGTTGCACCTCGCTCCAGTGGCTTTCATGCAACTGATGAGCCCCGACGTTAGCCTCCGGCTTCGTGTGAACGTAGCTCAGCGACACACACAATGCTTCTCCATCATCGCGCACCGTTTCTGTTTCAATGGTTCGCTCGGCGTTCCTCTCTATGCACCTGGAATCTTCGTCGTTCAGTGGAGCGAGGTGCGCTATGTTCGAATCGCAAGGGCATTAGGAAAGTGGGATGCTGCCTGCGAGGGCACTTGTGGTGGCGGATCTATGGAGGGGTGGCTAAGGGGGCTATATCCCCCCCCCCATTGGACCTGAATTCCTACCAGATAAAATTGAAGTTGATAAATGGCGTACCTTGTAAAAGTGTTGCCAGATTAATAGTGGTTATTAGTTATAATAATACAAGATTAATAAAATTAATAATACCATGTTTTTAAAATTAATAATGCCATGTTAATAAGTTTAATAAATAATTGTTATTAGTAATACCTGATTGTTCATTATTTATTTGATGCATTCTTATTCCCGGTTAGCCCTCCCCCCTTGATTACGGTGTAGATCCGCCACTGCCAACATGCAATGGTGTGCCTACAATAAATAGGCATATAAATAGACATAGCGGTCTCTGCTGCGGGTTGTCCGTGCTAACATGAGTCACAAGGTATCGCCCTCTCTCTCACACGCATCCGCTTGGAAGTGGGAAGGTATTTATGCGCAATGACTTACGAGCAGCAGTTTTTTTAAAAAATAGCGCGCTGACGAATCCAGTTTCCTCACCCAAGTGGGTGTGCGAGAGATACAGAGATACCAAACTTTTTTGCGACAACCGGTACATAAGGTCGCTGAGTTTATTTATATGCAAGTACATGGTTCGTACGGAGTGCACCATGCAGATGACACGAGAAAGAAATTCAAATGTTCCATGTTGAACAATGACATATTCGAAGGCTATTTGATAACTTGAAAATGTATTAACATATGCGTATGAACATTTTCAATGAGGAGTGCTTTTCGTACTTTTATAATAAATTAACGAGTTACAGAATAATCGAGATAGGCATCGACAAACATGTCTTACAAATGTACACTGTCCACTTTACGTAATCTTTCTATTCATTTCTTTTATACCTTTTGGCAAAAGGAGGTTCAGAGCCATGAGGCCTCCTCTTCCTCCCAACCGTTGAACTTGGGTAAGGGAATTAGAAGAGGAGATAGTACATATTTCTTCCGTGTACCCTACACGTGGAGAAGATATGTGATAACTTTCGGTCAGGTGGAAATGGCGACCAGCCGGGACTCGAACCCGGGTCTCGGAGTTCAGGTCCGCCACTGTATGCAAATAGTGGTCAGGCGGAAGAGCAGGCCTGATGGCCTGAGTCTCGCCACGGAATAAAGTCATTTTAGCGTTATTCCATTTACTGCTCTGAGTGTCCACTAGAACCGGACAACTACGTCATTTCCCACTCCACAGGGAGAGTGTAGCACGTAAAGGGAACATCTTTGCTGCACGTAGGACGCACGATTCGGCTACGGTTATTTCTCAATCGCAAAAGTTGACGAAACTACAATAATTGAATATAGACAATTACTAAAATATCAACAAACAGCCTTTTCGTATACCTATTCATCATTATATAATGTGGTTAATGAAACGTAATCTATCATTTTAATGATTCTTTCTCTATCGGATAGGGTGAATTGGATATACACCTCTTGCTCTTCATCTCAAGAGCTTTAGACGAAGATATTTGCAACAAACATATGGCATCCATCATGGCATCGATATTGTTGAGGTTAGGTTATTGTGGCCGTCCGGCGAGAAAATTATCAGAGTATGTTCGGCTCCTGTCAGTGCGTGAAGATTGCGCCTGCAGAGACAAATGGAACAACCGTATCCCCGCACTGGTGCAACTTCTCTGTGAAATGGATCATTTTTGCACTCGGGATGCACCAGTACACACTCAGAACAGCAAATGTAAAAAAGCTATTAGTCGACTTCCTGCAATGTAGTGGGATCGCAGAAAAAGACCAGTGTTTGGAATAGCTATAAGGAAAGTAAAGGGTTGCTGACCAGTTCGTCTAGTCTGACGTTTTTCAAATGAAAATTCATTTGTCTGATGACATGAGCGCAGTGTTGCGGCGTGGGCCAGAACTAAGTCCACAGAAAATTGCCATCACTTTAACCTATAACTTTGGCCCCCTGCTGGGAGTAGGTAGATTCAGCTGCTGTAAGTTCAGGAAGTAGTTCTCTAACAGCAAACCACACAAGGGTAGTTATCCTTCATTCCCGGTAATGGCCTGATGGTCGCGGCACGGGAATAATACAACTAAAATTTTTAAAAAAATCTCTTCTCTCTTCATGTACACCACGAAAACTCAGAAGAAGACAGTATGGGTAAGATGAGACGTCACTATAGGTCATAAACGCTTGATTCTGCCAATAGCTACTTCATAGGTATCTAAAGTTGAAAGAAATGTCATTGTTTTGGGCGTTTTATCGCCGGAAAAATGTCTATTACACCTGAAATGGGAATATAAGACTTCTGTCTGTAAAATGCATTATTTGCTTCAATACATGGACGTAAAGTAAGGCACACGGGCAACTTCAGAAAAACTTTTACTGGTAGCCACAGAAAAATGCTTTTCTTCTTACAAATTTTTCTTTGAGTGGTAAATTAACGAACGATGTTTAAATATTCAGTCCTGTTCTTGTTGTAAGAAGTGGAGAAACATGTTTAAGAAGTTGAACGTCATGTGGTAACTAATGTTGAAGTGTTACGTGGTGCATTTTTTGTGGTTAGTCGATCCCGTATAAATAAATAATAAATAAATTTATTGTAAAAAAAAGTAGTTACAAAGTGGGTATGACCGTGGAGCACAATAAACTAATTTACTCTCCGGAAGTAAGCAAGGGACCATCCCATCAATTCCGATCCACAGCTCCGAGGCAGAGGCGGATTCAAAAAATTCAACACACTCCTTAGATAATAATAAAATAGTTAGAATATGTTATAATTCTGGCTAACATAATAGTTAGCCATATGCTATANTTTAATGAAGCACAAAAAAGGTACTTCACAATTAAGTATTATTATCAAACTATTGGTTATTCGGAAAATATTGTTTATGGATCGTAACTATTTTAATAACTCTAAATTCGAGATTAATTATTATAATATACCACCGCTTCTAAGGAACGAAATCGATGAAAATTTTTCAATTCAAATATTAATAATAATAAAACTCACTCAAAAATAATATCCGAAATTGTTTGCTTGTAATTTTTTGAGACAAAATGGGGATTTCTAAATATTGATCGGTATAAATTTCCCAAATGCCATTGAATTGGTGTCTCTTAGAAACAGGTCTGTCTCCCAATTAGCGAGATGGGTTGGAGCGGAGATCAGGTGAAGGGATTTAGTAAAACGATGGACTGGGGGGGGGGGCAAGAGATTCGAGATGCGCCTCGTAATTGGAGAGCGATCGAAGGTTCCCGCTGCGCTCGTTTGTGCGAGAACTGAACAGGTTACTTGGGGTCTTAACTCGGCAGAGGCGAAGGAGTAGCCCATTTTGTACACTCGGAAGGATCTTGGGGTTATACACGCGTTATGAATAGTTAGGAGCGGTTTTGTGGAAGGATTAATTGGCACACTGTCTATTTATAATTACTTCATTGTAAATTGCAGAATTTTTCAGTTTCCTTCTTGTTGTTACCTTCTCTACTAATTTTGTTACAGTATTATACCATGTGTGACCTAAAGATATTTGGGCATTCGATTTGTTATATAACTCATTATTGTATGATATATACTTTTATTAGGTCTTCTTTTTCATCTACTCCTTTGCAGAGTAATAAAGTATTATTGTTATTATTATTATTACTTATTTTCTGCTCCGATTGTATTATCGTATAAATTAAAAGTAGAATTTCGGAAACAGCTCCTTAAATATGAACATCGTAATATTTTTCGGAAGGGGTAGTTTTATAGCGCAGCCGTAAATGAATGAATAAATAAAATTATTTTTTGAGGAATGATGTTCATTTATTTCTAACGAATATTTAGTTCTATATTTACAAATATGAGTTTTACTCTCCAATAAGGTAAAAAATTTACTCAACTTGATTTGTGACTTTCTCCTTTTTAAAGTTATTCAAGCATATTACATGAAAGTCCAGAATTTTTATCATTATTTAAAAAAAAAAGTTATCTTGTTTAGTTCATATCGTAAAACTACCGGCTTGTTTAGTTCGGTTCCTTTCTTAGTAAAATACTACCTGTTTCAATGGTGTTCTTGAATTTCGGCCTATCTGTAAACGGAAGTGTACATTAGTTCATTCTGTTAACTTGTATAAGTATTCACTGATAATGACTTTGAAGAACTGTTAAAAGTAGTTTTTTGACATTTTTTTCCTTAAAAAAAATAATTTGTGAGAAATAAAAGTACGGCAAATTTTTTTAAATTTCACTCTGCGTGAAACCAAGGCTTATAAACAAAACAGGTATCACGTATATGAATTAATTTTCTAAGAATTTTGTATGTATGTAACCCAAAATTTCCGGACATTATTAATGACGAACATGATGCTAATGAAAACAGCTTATTTGGTATTCAATGAATAACACTGTGGATCACATGTTCTAGTTCCGTCCGGGTGTCTTCGGCTCGAAACGTTGATGCGTGGATGAGTTTCCGTGCTGCGTAGGGATTATGTGAAACCTCCAACTCCCTAATCTTGCAGTACAATATCATGATCCTATCCTCACTGAATCGAGGATTACGAAAATGACACAGTATCCCCGTTCCCGAAAACCCATCAGCAGCACTTACGGTATTAGTCGCACTACCGCCATTCAGATACTACCGCTATGATACAAAGGACTATGCTACACGAGATGGGTCCTTTCGTTAACTATAAGGGAATTTAAAATTTAATTTCGAAGACAAAAAAATATTGTAATGGCCAATGCATTGATCTTATATTTATATTTTTATCCATACTTTTTATCTTGAATAAAAGTTACCGATCTTGCACTTCTATGAACATGAAGTTGTGCTTGGTCTGAAAGGTAAATGCAAAAAATTTTTAAATTCAAAAATTTTTTCAGATATTGTTAAAGGAAACTCATTAGATGTTTTCGATTTCTGCTTATTGCTTTCGAATTCAGCAGATTTTTATTCAACTCCAATTCACGGTTTTAAATCCATGCAACAAAACATGATCCGTAGTTGGCATAAAAAATAGGACTGTGAGAGTATTTAGAAATTGATTATTATTTTGATCTATATTTCAACTCACAAAAACATTCATATTTTCAACCACATACTTGGTTACTGACCCGCTAAAATATTATAATTTTAATTTCATTTCAACAGTATTAATTTACTGAACTTTGTACATAGAAAGGCATGGATTTTAATTATTGAATTCAATTGATTACTCGATGCACTATTGTGAACAATTGAGTGTGAATCAATAAAACAAATGAAAGACGAGATCGTTAAAAGAACTAGT
Source organism: Laupala kohalensis (assembly GCA_002313205.1). Taxonomy (NCBI): domain Eukaryota; kingdom Metazoa; phylum Arthropoda; class Insecta; order Orthoptera; family Trigonidiidae; genus Laupala; species Laupala kohalensis. Next base: position 192,399 of record NNCF01128365.1, read on the forward strand.
GGTGCAAAACCTATGCACACCCTTTTCGCATATGGTTTTTTCCATTTGCAGCATAGAGTGACAAAAATATCGTTTGTTATGTAAATGTAATTTCGTTCTAGACAGAAATTGATGTTTTTTTTTGTATCTGCAGTGCGTGTGCTGTCTTATGTATTTTGTTATTAACATATCTATCATTTCAGTTCACGAAAAGTGTATTCTACGTCTGCTTGGTCCATTTATAACTGCTAAATATTATTCAAGCTTCTTGAAACGATAAACTAATGTGTAAGTGTAGCAGGCACAAATTACTTTACTACGTCTATACCAAACTTTCAAGCGAAATACCGCTAAAGCGGATTTAATGCATTCTAATTGTACTTTACGTACAGAAAATTTAGGCAAAATCGTTGGAGTCGTTTTTGAGAAATATTCGAAAGAGTACTTTGACCTTCAGGTGAAGTAACTTTTGTTTTAAAGTAAAAAAAAATAGAGTACGTGAATCGACAACAAGTAAATTCTATCGTAAATACGAAATGCGAATTAAGTTGATTCATCCATTTACTCTGAATCGCTGCGCACAGGCGGACAGACGGACGGACGTTATGCCAAAAACCACTTTTTCAGAATCAGGGATCGCCAAAACGGATATACGTATACGAGAAAGTAAAAACAAAAATTAGGAAGAAGAAAAGCATGGAATATAATGAAGTATAAAGAAGTGAGTGAAGGAAAAGGTACACTACTGATGACATAAAGGGCCCATTTATTTTTCTAAGTCCCACGGTCTGATCAGTTTTGGATCTGTTAGGTTTGCAACACCTCTCTCCTCTTGCTTCCCCTTCGACAGGGGACGTTTCGTTCGACCAATCGTAGGTTTATTTGAAACGGCGCTCATATTTGGAAGACTAATAGTACCGCTGGTAAATCGTAACGAGATAAAATGTTTCATTACATCGCTATTAAAGAAATATTTTGTATTTTTTTATTATACACATTTTAGACTTCTATAACAAAAATATTCTGTGTATTCTTGACTTCAATAAACTTTACCATTCTCTATATTTAAACGACATCTCGAGATTCGTTGTCTCGAGAGGTCTTCATAGGCAATGTAAAAGATATTAGACTTTCTATAAAAAACGTTTCCGTAATACTGTGATAAAATATAGTTTTTAACAGAATTTGAATATAATTGAAAGATATCTTATGGAATTGGTATAATTCGAATCACAAATTACTTAAAAGTATTCCTATAATTTCTTATATTTATACAGTGAAGTAAAGAAATCAAATCTCATTGCCTACAAATGATGTGTATTGTCGAAAGTAATTTCACATAATTTGCGATTCTCTTAAGTTTTTCATATATGTGAAAAGGAATTAAATAAATATAGAAAACGTTTGTCTCAAATATGAACTAATAACACAAAAGTTTAATTCTCGAGTTATAAAGAATATAAAACTACTTAAGGAACAAATAAATTACATCTTCTAGTGACATATTTATCCACGATATAACAATTTGGTAGTAATCGTGCAACCTAAAAAAATAATCAGAGATCAATAATATGAAAACCTTGTTGACGAATTTTTTTACAATTGAAATACTTTATATATTCTACATACTTAACTCACTCCTCATTTATAATGTTAGTATCGATATTCAGTATTATTTATTGATTTCCAGAGCAGGGAACGAACATTGTCATTTAGAAACATTCTTTGCGGGTATATAACTTTTTACGAAGCAACATGGATGTTACATTTGTGAAGATAAACGTATTAGTCAGACATTCAGTATAATATTTACAGTAAATTTAAATCGAGCGAGGCAGTTAACAAGGTCGTATTTAGTTTTATATGTTAAGTTATTGTAACTTGTAGTTCCCCGTATTCCTGATTCAGTGTCATATTCTAAGGACTTGTTATTTTAAATCTAGAAATCTTCTCCAATTAACGTAACATTTTGCCGTCAATTCGAGAGAATTTTTTTTATTTTCAGAAAGTGTTCAACAAATATGGGATATTATACGAAATATGTTTTTTCATTGTAATATTTATGTATAATATTTTAATGGCGTTCTACTTTTTTCGGGTTGTAAAATTAGAAATTTAGATCGCTGAAATTTTCCTCTCGGACATTCGACGAAGGCACCAATGACACATAATTTCGTTTAACAAATAGAAGAAACTTTTATATTTGATTGTCAAATGATAGAGCAGGAACAACGAAGAGATTTCTAATGAAACTCGCGGAAAGGAATACATTTTAGTTTTATGTTAGTGTAAAATGCATTATGACTCTGAAAGGCTAAACCTTCACAACATCTAGGTTTTTCTTTTTTCCTTTTTAATGTTTGTAGAAAAAATAAATTTATCTACAATAATGTAGTGTAATTAGAAAAAATACAAAATAAGAATACAGGGACCCTGAAGATGATTCTAAACTAGCATCACAACATTGACCACGCACGATTAAATTGCAATAGACTGTTTAACAAAAAATAAAGTAATTGATTGTTTATAATAAAATTGCATAATTAATAGAGCATATACCTTTTTCTTTAGTAAATATTGTTCTCCAAATGTATAATGTTGTAAATCTAGATGCTATATGAATAAATATATATTGAAAATATAGTTTGATATATATATTAGACCCGTTTCCTACTCAATATTTTTATTAAAATAAAGTTTTAATACTTGGGGTATAATTACGAACTCGTGAATTTCTTTTAGTATC